>OX442423.1:5623047-5724409 GCA_949361645.1 Spongilla lacustris | reverse complement strand
TGTTCATCTATATTGGATATTCAGAAATGTGGAGAAATAAATCGTGCTTTTACTCAATATTAAAGGCATGCGGGGTGCACGCGTGTGTAGAGAAAATGGTATACTACAATACCCGCCGCACGAGCTGAAACTTATAATGAGCGGTATGCACTCTTAAGCTTGCTCGTAAGGCATAGGTACTATACTGCGCCTGTTCATACGAAATTTTTGATAAGAACTCCTGCTCCTGCTCCTGCTCCTGCTCCTGGTTTTAGGTAGTAACTCCTGCTCCTGCTCCTGGTTTTAGGTAGCAACTCCTGCTCCTACTCCTGCTCCTGTTCCTGGTTTTAGGTAGCAACTCCTGCTCCTGCTCCTGGTTTTAGGTAGCAACTCCTGCTCCTGCTCCTGCTCCTGCTCCTGGTTTTAGCTACACCCCGTACAAAGGCGCGGGAAACTTGTACCAATTTTGCGCCGCTGTATCTTAACGGATGACATAAAAATTAACGAACAGACCAACGCGATAGGTATATGACCACTCTACCTACAAGCCGAATTTGAAGCGAATTGATTACTCCTACCGAAAGGTATGGTGGGTTTGAACCGGGTGGGATATAGTACGTTGCAATACTGGCACGGAGTAAGTGCAAGACTCCAAAATGTATTTTACCATACAGAAATGGTGTAGTATGAAGTGTTGAATATAGGAAGTTAACATCATGTATCTTTTGGGAGTTATAGCGATTCAAACGCGAGGCATTTTTATATCTTTATTTATGCGAATTACAATTTTCTCGGAAACTGACCCATATATATAATTATATTACATGTATATTATATATACACACACACACACACACACACACACACACACACACACACACACACACACACACACACACACACACACACATCACACACACACACACACACACACACACACACACACACATATGCACAGGATGCATAATTAAATGGTAAAAATAATTATGTACAATTACGTAATGTTATAAGTGGTGGGAGGAGATTCGCTATCTCAGCGATTTAAAAGAAAGAACACAGTAATCAAATCATTCAAATGGATATCGATATCCAATCGGAGCAGACTGAGTGTAGTTCACAACTGTGCAGTCCTTATGCGCAATCTTTGCGACGGGCACAGGAAACACGTAAAGAGGTCCTACTGGATTTCGTACATCTCCAAGCTAGCCTAGATCCAGAGGCCATATACAATGCTTACAACGTGGATGCGCCAGGAAAGAAAGGAAACCGTTTCAACTATGAGTCGTTTTTGTTGGCTTATCTCTGCAACAAGACCGACAGACCATTCCCACGACTGACCTCGCTCACAGTACGCGAAGCTGTCTGTGGTCTTGGCGTATGTGAAGGTGAGCGTCTCAAACAATGGAGTGTCTTGTATTCTTTCCTTATCTCCTTACTCCCCTTTGTGCCCTTATAGACGCAAAGTCGATGTATACCCTTTTCCAGTTCGAAAACCTTGTGGAGTTGGACGTACATGGTTGTTGCCCTCCAGTCAATTTAATTCAGGTGTGTCAGTCTTTTTACATTGTATAGCGTACATATACGTAGAATTCATTATTAGTACTATTTAATTTCCACACTGCATGTATGCTGCGATAAAAACATTTGCTCATATAGTTCTGGAACATGCACAAACTAAAGAAGCTGTGTTTGGACTACACCGGTATTTCCAGATTATCTCCCTCTGTTGGAAGACTAAAACACCTTGAGATCCTTTCTCTTGATTCCAATGTTCTCTCTGATCTCCCAACCACTCTGCAATTTTGCCAAAGTCTTACTACACTGAGTCTGAATGACAACAACTTTGCCCGTATTCCAGGTGTGGTTAGCAAGTTGAAGAGCCTTAAAGAACTTAAGCATGCAGGAAATCCTCTGATAATGTATAAGCAATTTGTACATGCTGTCCCTTCTAAACAGTCAGCAAACACTGCCCACAGCCCAGCTTCACTTAAGAGCATATGTGCAGCAGCAGTTTTCATAGAGCACATAGATCACTGGAAGTGGGATAACCTTAGTACTAAGCAATGTGAAGTGTTGAACTCCCTTGGTCCTAGCTTAGCCATCTGCGACAGATGTAGTATGCCTGTATCACAAGGTAACCATATTCGCTACACGTAGCTTCTCTGGCATGCTTATAATGTGTCTTTATGATGTTATACAGTATCCTTTGCCCTTTGCTATAAATACAGAACACATTGTGACACTCAGCTACCATGTTCCAGGGCAGCACTTTGTCCCATTGCATCTAAAAGCATGCAGTGCAAATTGTCAGCAGAAGCTTGTTGCACATAGCATTGAAAAGTACACCACTGAATTGGAAAGGAAAATGAGTGACAGAATTGTTTTGAGTATTAGTGCCCTTGCCTTCAGTTGTGATCAAAATAAAAGTATAGTTAATATGTTTAATTTACTGATAATGTAACAATGATGCATGCACTATCATATTTAGGTACAGAAATGATGCAGTTGGAAAATGTTGTGGATCTTGATATATCAGGTATCTCCATGCATTCAGATTTTCAGTCCCTGATGCAGGTAATATTTCTGTCCTGAGATAAGGAAGGACAAAATGATTTTTATAAGTGCTGTTTCTATGCCATTTGTATAGATCTGGAATATGCAAAATGTAAAGAATCTGAACATGAGCTCCACTGGTGCTTCCAGTTTATCTCCCTCTATTGGAAGGCTGAAACACCTGGAGACCCTCTCTCTTGATTCCAATGCTCTATCTGATCTCCCAATCACCCTGCGGTTTTGCCAAAAGCTGACTTTACTGAGTTTAAAAGGTAACTTATTTGCCAGCATCCCCGGTGTGGTCCTCATGTTGAAGAACCTTCAAGAGTTGAGGCTTGCAGGCAATCCTCTGATGAAGTATAAGAAATCAGTGCAAGTTATTCTGCGGCAGGAAGAGAAATCATGCATTGCTTATAATCCAGCTTTGCTACAGAGCATATGCATTGTTGCAGCATCAGCAAACTTATTAGATTATGGGAAACAAGTGAAACATGGTCATGAGCAATGGAAAGATCATCTCGCATCTACGGTACTCTGTGATAGGTGTAACATGGTGGTTTCTCAAGGTAAGAAGGCTCACAATGTGCATCTGTTTAACAGCCTTCTCTGTGCATTACAGAATATGATGTGGAAGTTTCACTTGTGTCTTATCTTGGGCTGAATGACATACCATTTAAGCTAAAAACATGCAGTGCACGGTGTCAGCATGAACTTGCCTCTCATTACAACCAACTTAACATAGCTGCATTGTATACTAAAGCATTTGGAAAGTGTACACCACCTTGTGCACATCAATGCAGCTCTGACATGCTCCAAGGTAAAATAATTCTACTGACATAAGTTAGTTCTGAGGACCAATATCCCATCTTAGGTGCAGAAATGATAGACAGCCTTATTCTATTTGAAAATGTTGTGGAATTCGATTTTTCTGGTGTTTCTATTCCAGTTGATTTGCAGTGTCAGTTTCAGGTAATGTTAATTCTTGAGAACATGTATAATTGACCGTTTTCCATTATAGTTCTGGAATATGCACAACCTGAAAAAGATGTGCATGAATAGTACTGGTATTACCAGCTTATCCCCTTCTATCGGACGGCTGAAAAACTTGGAGATTCTCTCTCTTGATTTTAATAATCTCTCTGATCTTCCAATTACCCTCATGTTTTGCTACAAGTTGACTGCACTGAGTTTGACCAACAATCAATTTAGTTCCTTCCCAGGTGTGATTCTAAAGCTTAAGAACCTTACAGAATTACATGGCAGTGAAAATCCTCTGGACAGAGAAAGATTTCCTCTAGCACATAGAGATTCTCCAACAGCAGCTGCTGCTACTGTAGACAGTGTGGCTACTCTACAGAGCATATGTGCACGGGCAGTGTTTATGAACCACATAGATTACTGGAAGCATGGTAGTCTTGGTCCATCACAACGTAATAAGCTAGACTACATTGCATCCAACATAGCCCACTGTGATAGGTGTGGCAGAATGGCATCCCAAGGTACATGTACCTGTGAAATGTGCTCACAATTACATTCAATTCATGAAATTCCCCTTTCCCGATTAAAAACAGACCACATTATGCAGATCAGATGTGACACTTACTTTGTGAAAAGTGATATCCCCTATAGAGCCCCATTCAGTCTTCATCCATGCAGTATGAAATGTAAGCAGGAACTCGTATCTTATTACACTGAACGGAATGGACATGTAGCACATGTACCTAACATGAAACACAGAAAAAAAGCGTGCCATATTATGTGAACTCTGTTCAGTCTAAACAGTGTGGTGAAAAAAAAAGTGAAATTGATAATACTAGTATGCTAATGCATGTTTATGGCCAGGGAGGGTTTCTGGAAGGTTAGCAAGGCACTTGAGTTCCCTGGCATTGCCACAATTCTTCATTTAACGCATCCCAGTGATCATCACTCCAGTCTCCCTACTTCAGGGGTTGCACAGCCTATGTCACATCGCAATGTCATGTGACAATTTATATTGTAACATTTATATTGGTGCAAGCAAGTATTGACATTTATATGTTTTAAAAGACACTGCATGCTTGTGGAATATCTGGATCCTGATCAGTCGCAATTGCGGGGTGGGTATGCTAAAAAATCGAGTCATTTTCATTTCATTAAAGTATGGGACAAGTATCTGGATACCCAACGTCTGTGAAAGAATTTTTTGACAACTTGCATGCAGTAATGGTACACAACATTATTTTTTGGATCCAAAGTGGCTGTAATATCACCTTTTGATTAGATAGGGACATATTTCCAGGAGGCTAGCTAACTTTGCCACAGCTTTCACCACAGACTGTCCAATGGCACTTTCAGTCTCTCCAATAAATCAATCTGTTACTAATCCAGAAGTGTCCATTGACATACGTCTTGGGTCTAATTTTTGTGTACCTACACCACAAAGGATAATTTCTGACATTTTCTGCTCTAACTGCAAGACCTGACCTAGTCCATGCATTGTTGCTCCTCCTGATTTATCTGTGCCTCTTGATCTCTGCTCTACTAGCTATGCTTCCCAGCACATATCATGAAAATGTGCAACGTTTTGCAAAAGCAGCACCACGCAAAACCGCTGCAAGCAACAGAACAAGAAAATTGTCAATTTTGATAGATTCTCCTGTAATGGCAGCTTTCGCAAACAAAATAAATGAACAAGGATCAGCAACTTACCACAGATATAAGAGGAAGAGGAAAGGCTAGGGTTATCAAACAACCACCCAGACAAGAGAAAGAGAAGAGGGAATTGAGGAAACTAACACACAGACACGAGGAAGAGCCATGCAGACAAAGTTCAATAGTGTGACAACCAAACTGGGCATGGGGCAGCTAGGTTGTCACAACAGTACCCAATATTTTTAATCTTTTAATTTTATAAATGTGGTTGTTTCTAAAAAATAAGCTGAAATAGCCAAAGTGTGTGTAAATGATGTTCTTTTATTATATATGAATTTAATTTGCACTTTCAAAATCAGGGGTAATATGAAGCACAAAAACCAACTTGTACTAGTATGACTGGTCAACAAATGGGCTGCTCAATAGCTCCAACGCAGACGGTCTTTGCGATTTGTCCCTAGGAGAGAAAATGCCATCAAAGGTGACCTTTCCACAATTTCCTCAAACTGAAAGTTGCAAAATAAGTCATTGTACATGAAACATGCACATGAACAATAACTAAGATAGGAAGTGTAAAATTCTGTAGTGTAAGTTATTTAATTTTTTTCATACAACTATGTGATGAAAACATTAACTACAGTACCTGATCATCCTAAAACAAGGTCACTAATGGCATCAATATCAAGCTAATACTTTGCTTAATGTCTAATATCCGGCATCAACCTCAGGGTACATTGTACTTGGCAGATATTTTTTGGCTGGGGTCATATTTTGGTGGGGACCAAGGAATGACCCCAGCAATTGAGCACATTGTACAGCTCCTATTAATTATGGATCAAAATATTGGAGGTACATATCCACTAGCTTTCATACCTGGTGCAAAATCACTCGAGTGATAAAACTTGAATGTGTGTGCCCAAGCAGAAAAGTACATGTAGTTAACAATGAAATGCAGCTGAGATGCCTAAACCTATTTGCCATACATGCAATGTACAGATGTTCCCATGTATTATACCCAATGTTTGAAACCAATAAATGCATATGCTCACAACAAATGTTCATACATCTACATGAATGCTGAACTGAAAGACGACACTGCATAGAAACAATACTTTCTTCTCAGGCACTTTGAAGATGTGTGAAGGGCTCAGCAGTAAATGTAATTGGGCTTAAGTTTGCTTAACAAATACATCAATTTCAAAGTGATACCAAAGATATCGTTGATGCAGAGATCATTGGATATCTACTGAATTACTGACTCACTTCATAAAACACAATCGGAGGAAACTTTCAGCCTCTTCTGAGCAATGTAACGGAAGGTTGGGACAAGTCTCCAATGTCCCAACCTTATACATGGCTGCATAGGCTTCAAACTCATGCCATGGAGGATGGCATGTCAGCATCTCCACCACTGTAGCACCTAAACTCCTGCACATGAAGTGGTGGTGTACAGGGTACATGGGAAGGAGGAAAGTAAATGTGAGGAGAATGATTAATGTGTATGTCAACGTGTTGTTAAACAAAATATAGTTTGAAACTTATCTGTAACAATTTGTCTCTTTTGTGACAGTGCTAAATACAGACTACATACCACACCACTGTTTGCAGTCTATTCAAGAGTGGACAATAAGATCTACATCCCGAAATATTGAAATGATTATGATATCAACGTGGACTTTGTACGTTGGTCCCACCAGTAAAAAGTGCATAAGTGTAAACATACAATTTTTCTAACTTCGTGTGAATTACATGACACAACTCTGCACTGTCTGTTAGCTGTAGAGCTTGCTATCTGAGTACCACTATCAGATATCCATCACCATTAGACTACTGCTAATTAATTTTCCTTGGAGACATTGATAATGGTGGAGGGTGAAGGCTACCTAGAAAGCCAAAGGACTAAATTTGGCCTGCTGAATTTACAACACTATAAGTCATCAAATATAGGTGATTTGACTCATTTAAATTTAAAATACCATGTAAAGCTTAGATGAAAACTGTTCTTTAGAATATTTGGGTCCTTTTGTTCCTGCCGAAATTTCTGTGACATTTTGGGTTGTTCCTTCATTACACACTGGTAATACTGCAACATTTCCTGTATTGATGCTGTGTAGAGCATTGAATTTGGCATGTATAGATTTTGCTTCTTGTTCTCCATAGAGAAACTCTACATTCAATTCTTTACCCAAGGTCTTAAAGAAGATGCATTTTTACTGGGACAGTGGCTTTGAGAAATGACGACGTCCTGAAGGCATCCATATTGGTGATTACATTTGAATATGTTTCTGTGTGTCTGTGTGTATGAGTATCTGGTGAGTGTGCACATACTCTTCCATTTGTTGGACATTGCAAAAAAGGGTTCTCAGGGCTTGTTGATGATATGCGTCTCAGGACATCTGCAGCTGCTATCATCTCCTCTTCATTAGGAGATGGTGTGCTTTGATGCCACTGGAACAGACTGCACAATTAACACCTAAGATGTTCAATACCAAGGTGGGTTATGTCCATGCAACGGTGCTGTATCATAACAACAGGGACAATGTACATCCACTAACACCAATATTCATTGCTTGATGCATTTGGCATACACAAGTGCTTTGCATGGCAGCGCTCGTTAAGGACCTCTAAGCACAGAGGACATTTCAAATCCTGTAGAACTGATTTAGTACCTTGACCTTCACAACTGATGTATCACCAAACTGATACATGCAAATGATAATCTCTTAGGCAGCTACACACACACAAATACAATGAAGACAACATTTATATCACACAGACCAGCCACAGTTATGAATGCTTGTACTCAGGCATAGTGGACTGATCCCATATTTCGGTGCGACAGATTCACTAAAATGGGTTTGCCACTGAAATGCAGTCACATAGCACCTATTTGGTACCCTCTGTGCAGCTGCATCCATTGCCTTTTGAAGGGAGCACCTGGAAGAGCTTTGTGGGGACACCATTGCATTCTCCTCAGTTCACACCAAACACCTTCTACAAGGCCTCACACTGGTATATGGTGTCCTTTTATTTTTTTCGCTTCTGTCAAGCAGTATTTTGCACACACTGGCAGTGCAACAGGACATAGTGGTGGTGGTAATCCAAAACAACTGCATCATTATTAATAGAAAACAAGCAGACTGTTTAGGTCGAAAACAGCCTGCTGCACTTAGTGAATGATTGATGTGTTAACATTGACTCTATGTCAATCTTACCAATAAGAAAATTGGCAGCTCGATGTAGCTCATGCTTCTATAACACTCGCTGGAGATGATGTACTAGCGTATGATTATGCAAACGTGGTCAGTTTACTATTAATGCTTCAGATGTGTGTTATAGATTCATGATTGCTGTTACTAATGCATCAGTTTGCAATACAATGTAGTACCAGATGTATTCTTCATACAAGATATAAAAAACATTCTCTTAGAGAAAGTTAGTGGTATATAGGATTTGAAGGCTATGGTGGTGTAAAAAGAAAGGGAACAAGGGATTCAGTGGAGATACAATGATTATTCCTATGTTTAGCAACATAATTGTAATGACGTTCTGTACAGTGCTAAATATAGGAATAATCATTGTATCTCCACTGAATCCCTTGTTCCCTTTCTTTTTACACCACCATAGCCTTCAAATCCTATATACCACTAACTTTCTCTAAGAGAATGTTTTTTATATCTTGTTTCATTCATTTTTTAATAAGTGAATACTAATATATAGGTGTACATGTAGTACAATGTAGAAGTAAATACGATTGTAAGATATAATCCAACCGTTGTATAATTCCCATGTTTATTGCCTAGCAACACAATGTTTACAGTTATGTTAATACATTTGCAGCTGTTCCATTAGTTCGATACTCACGCGCCAAGCTTTCCCTCTTAGAAGCTCGTTTCTCGTCTGAGTTCAGTTCATAACGTCGCTTCTTAGATGCAACAGAATTCTTTTCCTGTTGCTACCTCTTAGAAGCTTGGTTCGACTCCAGATTTGCTCTGTACATATCACGAGCAGACGCCCGCCTTTGTTCAGCATCAGCATTGTACCGAACTCGGGAGGACTCTAACTCATAGTCTCGATTTAGGAGGTATCTCTCGTCGCTTAGCTTTCCTCTTTCATAGCCGTAAAGGCATTTTGACAAAAACAATTTCGCTAGCTAAAAGTGGTGAGCAAAACTAAAAACACAAATGAAACTCCCACCTGTTCCATGCCAATCATACACAATACACAATTCTGCAACATTGTCATGGAAACGGTTTTGTTTTAATATAGCGATTACGTACTTATATCTTGGCGCACGAGAACAGCTGCAAATTACGTATATTGGTTACATGCTTTATTTATATATCTGATACCTGAAGAAGTATTCTCAGGAAATTCTACGATTTTTGGTGTAACTGGCGCTCTTTAAAACCTTTCCTATCTCGAGTTATACTCACCCATAAAGACGACGACGACGACGACTATGGACAAATTACGGTCTGGGAACGAGAACTACGACCTTTTTTGTTCTCTTAAAGTAAACGGTCTGGCGACCTGAACAAAATATGAAAATGATCGTCTTTCCATTGTGGATCGATAGCAATAAACAGCTACACTATCCATTTCTCGGTTCGTGAGTTATACGCGGGACGCGTTTTTAAAATGATATTCATGATACGGCACAAATCCTATATAAGAGTTACTGCCGTAACTCTCGACAAGGCATGCCTTTAAGCTTAGCATAATGATAATGTGGCTAACAGCAATCACTAGTAATTCATAAACGGTAACGCTCTAATTATTTAACTAAATGGCCAACTGCAAACAGCCACGACCACACACTCTCACCATATATCTGCTTTCTCTGTGTATGACTCTGCCTTAATGACTTCAGGAGCCATCCAATGTGGAGTGCCATGGAAAGACTTTACGCCACTGCAAAGGGTCTAAGGAGAGGGATGGAATGAAGGTAACAAGAGTACAAGAACTAGTCCTTCTACATAGTTAAATGCAACTAATCAAAAATCAAAAACAATGCAGTGTATACTGCACCATATTTCTCCCACTGGTAATATCAGTATAACATATGTATGTATATGCCAGCACTAAATACAAAAACTTAGTAAGAAGGTTATACCTGGAGTCTCTTTGATTCACCAAAGTCTGCCAGCTTGATATTGCCATTAGAGTCTCTGAGAATGTTTGCACCCTTAATATCCCTATGCACAATTTTGTTCTTGTGGAGATAGGCCAATCCTTCCAACATTTGTCTCGTGTACTTGCATGTGAGAGACTCCGTTAAAGCACCGTTGTTCTTTATGTACTGGCAGACTGAACCCTGAGTGTGAAATTATATGTTTAAAGCATTGGAAAGGTGGGCAACTGATTCATACACACATGTACGAAGAATACAACGATTGTTACAAAAAGTCGAAGATTCTCCTCACCATGAGTATTTTAATTAACAAGACATACCCCTGGCATCCACTCCATGAAGATGAACAGCTTTTCATCCCTTTTTTCAGTGCCATAATAAGTGACAATACGGGCATGTCTCAAGTTTGTCAGCATCTGGAATTCTCTCTCATGTGAATGTACCTCCTGCACATTTAGTGGTAGATGATTTATGATGTGATGTGTGGTAATAAATGTGTGGTCAAACAAATTGCTACCATGCAAGACAAAGTGAAGGGCATAAATGTACACATGTGTTTAGTGGACAAATAAATACTACTAGAGTTTATATTTGTTTCTTAACGTGAAAATAATTAATCAGATGAAAATTATCAAACACCATACATGTGTAACTATAATCGTACATATACACAGAAAATTATTGAAAAGCTAACTTCCACAAAAGAAAGTTAATAGGCACACATATTACTAACTTGTTGCATGTTCAAGGACTCTGTGGTTGATATGCTATTGTCACAAATGATGTGCACCACCTTCACAGCTAGGTCTCTGCCAGTTATCTGGTCATGGCAGATGAATACCTGTGGAGGTGAATGAGTACATACACAACAAAACATACATGTTACCATCACTATATAGTCAGATAAAGCCATTGCTCACAATTACCTGCATGACACAGTTTTAAAAAAATCCATTAAAACTGTTCAAAATAGTATTTGATCCACCTCATATTAACATGAAGAAACAAAAGAACACATATACATGTATAACAGCCAATGTGATAACTCAGGTGCTCGACAGCAACAGAGAAGATATAAATACTAGTTAACAATCATAGTACACAAAATACCATGCAATAGGGGTAGCAATAGTAAATAATAACATAACATGAAGGTATATGGAACATTCTGCTCTATGGTCCATTCGACAGCCACATCTTCATTGTACATGAGAACATTGGAGACATATAGATTTGTGACATGGAGGGCCATTTGGATTGAACATAACTCATAACATCACTTCATGGTTTTCCCGATTTGCGGACAATTTTATCAGCCAAGTATTTAAATAGGGATCTAGCCTTAAAACCAAATGGAAAATAGCGTGACATCTGGAAGACTACTTGATTTTCTTTTTCTGTTAGACTAAAATCTCTAGAGCAGGAAACAGATTATTTTATGGACAAACCCTAATACATGTCCATTGGAGTGGAAACATACGATGCACCCTGGTACAAGTAGCTCTGCTAAAAGTTCAATGTAACCTCGATTAATTACATTTGTGAGAATTGTCTTCTATGATTTCATGCACTGGCCAACACAGTATTGACCTACCTGTCCAAATGCCCCTGCTCCTAGCAGCTTCCCTTTTTTCCAGTTGGTTGGGACTGCACAAGAGAACCATGATTACAGGTGAAGCCTGCACAAAATGACTTCAGAAAAGGTAGAATATATATGTATATGCCTCCTTGCACCAAAGCATGTTCCAAATTACGTTTGGATCAAATGTATTGCAGCCAGTCAGCCAGTTATATACATACCTTCACGTGTATGCTCATATATTACATCTTTATGAACTACATGCATGTGGAGCAATTTAAGTGCACGTGAACTGTATGAGTCATCTGCAGCATGTGCAGGTAACTTTTATTTTGCCCCATCTTTATTTACGGAATGCAAATTGCCCATTATATTCCACACATTCCTCACTGCACCTTCACTGTCACACAATGATTCTCCAAACAGGTTCTGCCTCTCATCACAGGACTGTATCTCTCCTGTATTTGGCTTTCAAAGAATTTATTTATTGAAATACATATACATGTAGTTGTCTCAAGACTTACTGTGTTTCTTGGTCCGTCTGCAGTCAGTCTACCAATTAGGTCTTCCTTGTTGCCTCCAGTTGATAACCCTCTCTGCCTTAACTGTACTTTTAAGGCATCTTTGGTGAGGTCTTTGTATGGAGTAACTGTTGGTGTAGGAACACTGAGTAAAAGCTACATGGTATAACATTACTATATGTCGTTACTGTATCATAACTACTTCTTGACATTTGGGTATCGATATTAAACAAATAACTCCAGTTGTCAATTAATGGTCCATGTAATTTGGCAAAGCCCAACTACCGCATTTGGTCAAATAGCTGCAATGAAGCATTCTTTGAACTGAAAAAACATCCAATGACTTCTTGTATTCTGATTTTAAGCTACAGTTTGTTGTCAAATAGATGCGAGTGGAGTAGGAAAGGAGCAGTGTTTTCAGTGTGGATGGTAAGGAATTTAAATGAGTTACTAATGTAGCGTCTTTATTGTGCAACACAAAACAAAGTATGGGCTGAGTAACACTTGTGTAAAATGGTTGTATTCCTTCAAGGAGCCAGAAGGTCAGGTGACATGCTTCCCCCCCCCCCCCCCCTTTGCCCAAACATGCTTGATCTGCCCCTCCACTTTTATAGCAAGATTACTTGTAACGTATGCTGTTTGGAGTACCTGACAAAATTTCGACCTCGGATTGGTAAAAGATTTAGAAGTGAGGAAGACAATACTATGCCCAGTCAGATGTTTTTTGGTAGAACAGTACACTACTGGGAATAATCTGAAGCATGACTCATCTGGAACTGTAGGTACTAGGGATGGGATCTCTTTCTGCCATCGTTTCTGTTTGTTTACTGAACAAGCAATCATGAAAGTACTATACCCTTTCAGCCATGCAGCCATGACTTTTGGTTGTCTGAACACTATACATTTTTTTTCTAGTACAATATTTAAGGTCCAGAGTGTTGATCAATTTGCTGCTGCTTCCAGTGGGTTCAGAAGTATGCAAGTAAAAACCGCAGAACCAAAAGACAGTTCATGATTTAAAAGACCCTACACTGTAAACGACTTAGTATGTCTTCAAAGCCTGGCCATGGTAAGGAACATATGCATGACATTCCATAAACCATGACAAGAGTCATTTGAAGATACTAAAGTGATAAGCCTGTGCATTTATTGTTGATATCATCAGATTAAGGCCTAGTTGGGCATGGCCTGACTTTAGCATGGCGTAGAGTAAATTCACTTTTATTGGATCATTATACTCTCACCAACCACGCATTTATTAACCTGGTTGAATGATTTCAGGAACTTTTGTGAAATATGGCCTACTGAACAGACATGGGCGTTGGGAGGTATAAAACATTGGCCCAGCAAATGTATAAATTTTAAAAAAGAAGTCGGTGGAGACAAAGGGGGTGGGTGCAAGGAGGCATGGGGAAGCGCTGTAAGCCCCCCCCCCCCCCCCCCCCCCCCCGCCCAGAAGCTTTGAAAGTTGTGCACTATTAATGTCCAAAACCTTAATGATTTCATCAGCCCGCAATTTGCCACCCTGAAATCATGCCTATGATTTCATTTGTACATTTAAATTGCTTATTCCTTATATAAAGAATATACATAAAATGACCAAATTGGTTAAGGCGTGGCAGTGGTAGAATTCATTACCTCAAACAGACCCCACCGAAATTATAAGGTTCTTGGGTAATGTTTAGCAGCTTTATGTGGACAGGTTATATATTAAATGCAAAGTACTTTTATTTAATCATCCTATTTAGCTTATTCTCTTCACTTGTTGTACTGCCTAGCTCCAGAATTTCACACCCTTTAATATGGCAGTCACTTCTGAGGTGTGCGGTAAACGCATGTTTCCAGTTTTTGAAGCCTTTGCTAATGAAAGCTGGGTCACGTTTGGTACTTTGCAAAATCATATTCTCATGCTTTGCTTTCATGCCTTAGTAGCAGTATGCTGCATCAGTAGAATCGTAATGGAGCCAGCTCTATTTTTAATTTGGCTCGCAATGAGTGCATCTGTCCCTTCGATCCAAAGGTAAAATAAAAGGCTTTGGGGGGGGGGGGGGGGGGGGGGTGGGGGGGGGGTGGGGGTGTGTGTGTGAGAATTTCTCCAGCACATTTGGCTTAGTCGAGGAGGACAATGGTAACAAGTGCTGATCCATTGGTGTGTTCAGTTACAGTACTTTTATTCAATGGGATAATTAAAACTGGCATTGTAACAACAATTTTTGCTTGCACATGGTTAATGTACGGTGTTCTTACTCACAGCCGCCAACATTTAACCTTATTTGTCGCCAGACCATGGATTGATAACAGTAGCTCTGTGAAGCATACTACCTCTTTAATTAATGTTACTGAGGAATGCTATATGACCATAACGTTGCACAGATTTGGGCTGAAAAGGCTTGGAAATAGGTGTGTTCCATTTGAGAAGCTAGCGCAACAATTGGTATCCCTTATGCAACCATGTATAGGCTTGCTCACAACCCGAAGCATATCAATCACTGTCCACACGGCTCCAAATGTGCAATGGATCCTGAAGAAGAAACTGGTTTGGTGAAGCATTGCATTAAATGACCAAATGGTTGGAGTAAGTAAGCATGACTTACTTAGGGCTGCTGCCAAGTCGTTGATTGGATCATTTGGTACGAAAACTGGTCTGCCTTCAATGAAATGGTACAATGGCTTTATTCACAGAGCTCGACAACATGGCAACTAGCTATCGTTACGCAAACCATGCAGTTGGCTTGTGATGTGTTAGGGCTAATGGTGTGTTGCCTGAAGTTGTGTCAATGTTTTTTAGAACGCTCTGTGAAATTGTGGAACCGCGTGGATTGAATGTTGTGAAGGACATATAAAACTTAGTGAAACCTTTCAGGATATGACTGGTGGCAAAAAGAACATTTCAAAACTGTCATGCAGGGCTGCATGGAGAAAAAGGTGAACATGTCACTCTTTTGGCAACTATCTGATTTGATGGGGGAAGCCAAAAGCCTCTTAATTTTCTAGGGAAAATGCATACCTGTTGAGCTAGTAAAGGTAGTTCATGCTTCCTTTCCAGATGCAGAGGTGGCAGTTAGCTGCAAGGGTTGGATTGTCAATGGCATCTTTCTGAAGCTTTTGAATTTGTATATCTGAACGTGGGTATAAGCTGGTAATTTATGATGGACATGAATCCCATATTCAGCCAGATGTGGCCTCGTAGGCCATACAGAGCAAACCAACACACACAAGTAATGTGAGACCTGGACCACTGGACAAAATGGGTGTTCGACCCATTCAAGGCTGACAGTGTTACTGACCTTGGAATCCTTAAGGCTGACATTCCAAAGTTGTGTCATGCAGCTACGGATCAGAGCTTCACAACTACTAACATTACTGCTGTATTTGCAGCTGCAGGAATAAGCCCCTTTTGTGAAATAGACGCCATTCCAACCGCAATGTTTCAACCTAATACTGGTGTTTGGACATAAGCTGGTCAGATTAGTTGTCTAATAGGAGCACACAAGACATGAAGTAATTCATTGATGAAGTCATCAATCCTGAAATGGACAAGTGCAGGCATGATCACCAGCCACCTTTAAATCCACTTGAGGATGATAGGCTATGATTTTAAGCTTATTGAGACATACTTCTTTGGTTCAATGACCACCCATGCAGTTAGACCCAAACAGGTTTCAACCAGATGGCATTAGTGAGGATGATGACATCAGTGACCAAGATGATGAGGAAGAAGAGGCAATTGATGTTTCCTTTTTGCACAAATACTGTGGGAGCCAGCGTTTGACAACAATAAAATGGCTTGAATTGCATACTGAAGCTGTACAGAAAAGAAGTTACTGAAACAGCAAAAGGCTGAGAAAACAGCTAAACATCTTGAGAGTCGCCGAGGCTGCTGAGAAGAGTGAATGACAACTTAAACATTACACTGCAAAATGGAAGTCTGGAGCCAGAGCAAGGCAGTTGTATGGTAGGTTGGCTATGCCTGAAGGTGGAATGGTTCTCTCCAAACAGCACAAGTGCAAGCCAAAAAGAACAAGCAACATTATTCCCGCTATCTGTTAGTGGGCATCCAACACCATTGGTAACAGTCAATGTGCCTTCAGATGTATATGTAGATCTAACTGGTCTGCAAAACTTTGGCATTCGTAACTAACTATGTGGTTCATTTGACAGACTTTAGTGCATGAATGCAGCTGTTTTATTTACATTTGTAAAATTCTGCAATCATATGCTATCTTGAAATATGCACAGAGTTCAATCTCTGCAATCTGACCACTGAGGGCATATAGAAATCTTGAATAAAGTTAAATCTCCTTATTTTGCATCAATTTTTTTATGTATTGATAAATCGGACAGTTTCTCAAGAAAATGATACTTCGTATATATAATAATTAATAATATGTAATATATGTGCTGAGAATAATGTCTGGTGTGATGTGTGCATATAGATTGCTATGGTGTGGTGTGCTAAGGATATCCATGCAGTTAGCACTGGTGACAACCATAATTTCGTGAGGAGGGAACCTGAATAATCTAGGTATTCAGCTGGAAAATTGACAAAACCTTATAAGAAAAATCGATTTTGTTTTATTCCATATATGGAAAAATCTATATTCAGAACCAGAAAATCTGAAAAATCAAGAAATGTTTATAAGGAAACAAAAAAATCAATTTTCATCCTTCAGGAGAGGTTACACAGTCCAATTATTTCAGCACTATGTTGATGTGAAGCTTATAACCATTTTTTTAACTGCATGAAGGCTATACCCATGCAGCACTCATATTACACACATTCAGCATACATGTAAATTGTATTACCTTGACTGCCAGTACAAGCTTCTTCAAACTCACTCTGCTTCTCAGCACATGTTGACTGTATCTTTCCTGACTTTGGCATTGAAAGAATTATTACATTGGCTTACATTTTTTCTTGCCCTATCATCTGCAATGAGCCTACACACAAGGTCTTCTTTATTGCCTTTAGTTGATAACCCTCGTTGCCGCAAATTTTCCCTTAAGGCATCATTTTTTAGATCTTTGTATGGAGTGGCTGTTGGTGTAGAAACACTGAATAGAATACATGGCTTAAACATTCCTATACTCTGCTATGCTACTGCATCATGACTACATCTTGACGTGGTGGCATCATGCATTACAAGAACTTCAGTTGTCAACTTAAATCTTAATAAAGTATTGAACAGTGGAGGATGTAAGCTCACAACATGCTGACATCTGAGGATTGTGTGGCCATGGTTATACATAAACAAGTGACAATCACAAGACACTCATGTAATCAACCTTGTGTTTAGATTAATTGTATGTGTGCTGTTATTTCTGCCACTGTGATTTCATTTCCACAGTTAAATATTGATGGATGATGGAAGGATACACAGTGTATGGGTCAAGCAACTCAAAAGCCCTATTACTATGTTTCAAACTTTCTAAGATTATGACCACTATGACATGAAACCATGGATAATAAGTTTAAGTTCAAATGGCATAGAAAATGAGAACAACACTGGGGTCTCACGAAAGTTATTCCTACAGTATTTAAGGATTAACCTGGAAGTGGGATAAGGAAAGAACCCCCAAACAATAGATTAGAGCCACAATTAAGTGCAGAACAGCTTGAGGATACTGCAAGAAGTCAGGTCAGTGTCTATGAAAGCTTTCATAAGAGTTAACATGAAGTTTCTATTACAGTTGGTAGCATAGAGGAACATTATGATCCCAAGTGGAGCATTATGATCACCAAAAAGGTTAGTGTAAACTATGTGTGCATATAATATATGTTTATAAGTAGCGCTTTAAAAAGTGTTGCATCCAAGTATAACCACATTTATTTCACTGCAGAATGTGTTCCTATAATTTCAAAATATACATTTAGCCATGTTTGGTGAATTACATGGTTCGACATAGTCAAAAACAAGATTATTAATTTCCACCTCTGTACAATATAATATACATGTAAGACAGGGAGTAGAATATACATGATTATAGGTATTGTAAACACAAGTACATGTAGCCACGAATATATAAATGAAACTGGATGAGCAATAACAGTACCAATAGTTAGATCCTTCAGTTTCTCAGACAGATCTACATCACTGCCCTGTGTGATTTTCTGCAGACAAAAAAATAAACAAAAATAGAAGTGCAGTTCAAGAGCAAACATAATATCCACATGTATAAACAAGAAATCTAAGCAATTCATGTGCAATACAATTAGGAGAAAATACTAATTTGCATGACAAGTATTTAGAGAAATACCAAGGTGGTGGGAGGAGGGTATAGTTATCAAGCTGGAATACATACCTTTCTAGAGCTCATACAAGTATTTAAAAACATGCCAGCCCTTGCTTTTCAAAAAGAGTGATTGCCATGGTGACTATATTGTCCATAAAAATCGCTTTGCTTCCACCCAATTTTTTCTTATACAGGTTTAGGCACAGTTAATAGTTGAGGCAGTGTCTGGAAATGTGTGACTGGGGTCTACATTATTAAAAATGAGGCCCTATATTTTGAAATGAGCATAAGTCCCCTTGGCGTCACCCAGACAACAAAGTACATGTACACAAAGGGAATAAACATATCAATGCTCTAATATGATCTTGAAATGATTATGTCATAACATAGTACATGTAGCAACAGTAGGTTTTTTTTTGATAAACATATTCTTAATAAGTGCTGGGTTAAAGGTCAAACAAAGGCCATTAGCTAACCCCATTGACATGTGTATTGATAGTAAAGTTCATGTGTACTACAGTTATTCATGTGCAGAGAAAATTGCCCAAAATCAGACGGGCTCTGGTAGAACCTGTCGCGACATCTAATACAAGACAAGTGCTTCTGTCAAAATGCAGGTTTTTATGTAATTAAACATATCAAACTCTTTAGTGGATAGATAGAGCTATTTATTTATTGTACTGTCATGCCAAGGCCAGCATTTTTTGCATTGGTACAATTCGTTTTGAAGTGGGGTCTTATCACATGGTTTTGTTCTGGGTCTCTTCACTGGGATGGAAATAGCAGAAAGGTTCTGAGGGTCAATACATATTAATTTTGAAGCCCTGGTAGCACACCCATGGTGCACAGGCATGCCATGCCCTACACATACCTGGGAGATTGTAATTGACATTGTAGTGTTGCTGTGCTTACCACGGGCGGGTCCAAGCAACTCCATGGGTGGGGTGGAGGTCAGTACTTAGGGGGAGTTATTCCCCATGTCATAGCCAAGCAGGGACCATTGTAGTGGCCCATCCTTTCTGGAGGATTAGTCTACAGGAGCCATGATCAGCCAGGGTACATCCAAGTTTCCCTGAGTTGTTATCATTCTTTGGAGCTGGTACTTCTACACTGATCCAGTAGGTTCCCCACCATATCCACCATATCCATGTCCATCTTTTGTTATTTGGGCTACAGGCATACTTTTGGAGGGACAGCTAATTAAGAGGAACATGTGTACATGTAGGTACATGTTTAGTATTGAGATGGAGGCTCCATGGGTTAGCATGAGGAAGAGAGAGAGACCCTTTGATGTTAGTAGCTGTGTTGAAAGAATAAATAAACATATTATATATGAGGCAAATTGACTGATCCTCTGGTAGAGAATTTCACAACTGCCAGCAGCTCTGGACTTGAAGGAAGTTGCTCTTTGAAGAATCAGAGAGGCAATCCTTATCTCTTCTTGTGTTTCATATCTCTGGAACATAGAATTCAGTGAACCTTAATAGGTTCTGTGTGGGTGCTATTTTAGTATGAGATGGTGCAAGTGGACATAAAAGTTTGCAGATTCCACTAGCCAAGTTTTGAGACATTTGACACAGTCTATTGAATTGGTCAAGGAATTAAAAGCACAGAGGACACCTGAGATGATCCAGAGCTGACAAGTTGTTACTGTCAGGCTTCATTGGTGAGATGCCTTCAATAAGATGGTTTGCATACTAGGAATAATGCCATCCAGTACGTTACACTGATTTTAGCCTTCCACCTGTTCTCAGCATCTTAATATGATGCCCGTAAGCATGCATATGTAAGATGTAAGTACTTTATCATACCATGCAATTCTCATTACTGTGGTTGCTCCATTAGAATGTGGCAATGGAGCATCTTGATACACACCTTGATCTGCTGCAGTTATTCTTTTAACCATTTTACACATGCAGCAACTGCAGAAGCAAAAATATGGAAAAATGGTCCGATCTTCTTCAGCATCAATAGTAATGCCAAAGGCATCCTGCATGCAGCTGCTGTGAATAACTCCTGGCAACTGTATATGGTTGAAGCTGCTTTCTCTCAAACAACCATCAATTTCCCATACACCCTGCAGTGCTGCTGTACTTTATGGCTGTGATATTCCATCCTGTTTGGTAAATTATTTTCACTCAACTGCGTAATACTCGTAGAATGTTTTGTGGTACTACATGCAGGAAATGCGGGCCGCGGGTTGTGGTGCATTTTCTACCTGTTTATGTCACGGAGAGTTTTAGAAAAACCATCTGATCGAAGCAAAGCACACGTCTTCCTACCCCCTAAATTTAACCCACAGTAAACCGTTTAGCTGAAGTATCAGTACACCTCCGTATAAACACACGTAGCAGCATGCACCATATCGAGCTTGGTAGAAGATTAAAAGGCATGTATATGTTGTATACAAAAATATGGCTGCTTGGTACATGGTTAGAATGAAGTAGATGTGCAAATGAGGCTATCGATTAATGAGGCAAAAAGTCATTTAATAGCAACATTTCCACCGTAAATTCTATTTATGGACTTAGTTTCCAGCCGCAAACAGTCGTGTGTGATCGTAATGTGTTACTATGTGGATGTTGCCACGTGACATCCTATCAGATATTGGGGACACCAAGAACAAATCATTTGCTTCAGTATCTGGAATTGTGGAAATAAACCTACACAGATTGTGATAGCAAGTTTAACCTCGGGCTAAGCTTAACACATTTTCTATATTGGTCTTGCAGTTGTGGCAAATTGCCCATTTGAATCAAATTTTCTATGTTCTTACATACAGTCGTGTAAAAAAAGATAGTACTTGTATAGTAGCTCAGGTATCATGTCAGTAGTAGCTCATGCTGACTAATGTACATGTATGCTTATTAAATGTTCCTTCATGATAAAGTTCGGCTCTTCTACCTTCTGGTATTGTAGTATTTGCTCTTGCTAAAGAGTCAAAAATTTTTTAGCTCCCTGCTTCCCAAGGAGACCTAATCCAAAATGAGTGGGTCTGGCCCACTCAGTAGCGTGATCCTCCAAAATGTGCATTTTAATAGGGATTTCCGCACCTACATGTACCTGGAAATGCAGTACGTAAGTGCTCGATCACAGCAATCCCTTGATGCATTTTCCTGAGGTTGTACATATATCTCTCATTTTGAGGAGTGGACCAGGACATTCTTCAGCATCAGAAGCACCAGGTTTGATGCTGATGCTGAAAGGAAAATGTTGTTACTACCCAATGTAGGATGCACAGGGCACAAGCTGTTGCTTCACGCGGAAGTTCTATTGGCTGTGTTAGTATTTCCAAACATAACATTATAATATTGGATAACAATGCCTAGGTGAGAGGCATACTTACTGTCACGTTCAATTATCATGTCTGCGGTTATACTTGGTAAGTGCCCTTTGCTAACAATTTTTGGCTCCTTTTGCAAGCACACCTTGTGATCTTTCACGAAAATGCTTACAACCCTGGTATGCACAGCAACACTTCACTTTATATCCACGGGCACATGTGAAGTCACCTACCTTGCTTCCACATCTGAAGCCACCTTTGTAGTGAATTTACTTCTGCATGGCCCCATGTCTAATACAAGTGTTCCGGATGAACTCTGTAGTCATCAGCAAAAATACCAAAAGCATTTGCTGCATATACTTTGCAGTGAAATATGGTTGGTGCACATTAACAACTTTGTGTCACACACTCTGCCATGTAGCTCTACTTGTGTCATGTAATAATCCATTTTTGATATGTGTTAACAAATGCTTGTAAACAGTAAAACAACCACAATGTGTGTTAATGCATATACATAAACAGAACAACACACATTTTCGGCCTTACAGAAACGTCTTAAGGATTTAGAATTGTGCTTTCGTGTTGTTCCATGTCCGATGGGATGCCTACCTTCATCTGTCATTCCTGGAACAAAGATTATAAGGCTACTTCCATTCTTGCTCCAGCATTACCTTATATAAACTTGCACAGTAGTGTTGAGATACATATTTATAATAAAGAATGTGTCCAGGCATTTTTTACAAATTGTTTATATATTATTGATCTAGGGTACTGACTTCTTGGGAGGCCATCCTTCATGAGGTGGTGTCAGTTACTATTTAGCATAATATTCTAACTAAAACCCTAGTTTCCAGCCACAAACTGCCATGAGGTGATTAATAACAATAATGATAATAATGCTTTCCCTAACAGAGTACAGATATGGCATGAAAATAATGCACTTACATATTGCATATTTAAATGGACAAGTAAATCAAAAACTTCTCTATCGAGAAATTGATTGGTGGTATGTAGGATTGGTGGTGCGAAATAAGGATCCTACAACTATAACAGTCCTACATTTGCAAATAGGCTTCTTCATTTGCAAATTCAGGACTGCGAATTGTATAGGATCCTACCAAACCTCACTTTAACATACTGTAACTTGTTTCCTTGCTTTTTGCACCACCAATCCTAGATACCACCAATCACTTTCGTGATGGAGAAATTTTTGATTCACTTGTTCCCCTAATTATTTTTTCTCTGCCAGAGTGTTCATTATATGGCTTAGTGCATTCGCCGCAATGTATAGCACGTCTGGATTCGTTTTATTATTATTGGGTAATCTGAGTAGGGCCTATCTTCGGATATGTTAATCTCAGAGTTCTCCTTGTTATAGTGTCATTTTCTTTGGCTTGGTATCCTTATATGAATTAGAACTGCCTGTTGTATCTTTCAAACATGCCTGCAGCTGCATGCAGTTCCTCCCCCCCCCCCCCCCCCCCCCCCACTTCAATAATTGACGTAACAATAACAATATATTGTCTAGTCCGTTAATTGCGTAGCCCGGCAACAGTATTTTCAGAAGGGTGATCCATGAGCAAAAGAAAGTTACTGTCATCAGCAAAGGTGACTCCAAGCAATCTGGGAGATCATTGATATATTTGAATAATAGTAGAGGACCTAAAACAGAGCCCTGAAGACCCAAAACAGAGCCCAGCCTGAGGAACATCTGTACCTATGTAGTCACTTTGAGATCTATATTACTAAGAAAGACTTTATCCAAATGGGAAAGGAAACCAGTAGACTTTAGCTAAGTCTATATAAACCATGTTACTTTGATATAGTTATACATTTTCAATACGAGCCGGTCAGGCAGTCAGGCCATGTCCTGACCACTTTTCGCCCGAGGTCCACCTCTTGAAATGGCTGAAAATGTATATTGGTTACACGACAACACGCGTTCGTACAATGATTCAGGTATGAAATTATAACTGCGGGGTGCCGAATCCGTCCTTGGACGTGAAGCTACATTCATCTTTCTAAACAAAACATCTTGATTGATGTATATCAAAATCCTTACCCTGGTTTGGTGAATGGTTGATGATGTACTGGATTTTGTACACACTGATGCCATTAGACCCAACCTACACACGATACCCATAGACCCAACCTACACACTATGATGGCAGATGCCATATGCACTGGACCCAATCAACATACATGTAATCTTACTTATGATGCCATGAGCAAGCCAAGATATTGGGCCAAAAATGATATATAAAGGGCCCAGTAGAAGGTCCTCACCCCCTCTCCACCCTAAAATTACTATATAGTGTGTGGTGTACCCAGTTGAACACCTTATGATATGTATTACATATTATATATATATATATATTGGTTACATGTACATCTACATGTACATGACAATGATTCAGGTATGAATATTATAACTGCGTGATATACACGTACATGCCGAATCCATCCTTGGACGTGAAGTTTAAGCTACATTCATCTTTCAAAACAAAACACTGATACACCATTTGTTGTTTCATGACTGATAAGCTGACGGTCTCCTACACAGAGCACTTTATAAAGCGTACGTATATATACACATATCTATATCTAGCCTTGCAAATCACATGGGAAAGGTTAATTTGCAATCTTGATATACATGTATGCTTTCCTGTGTTTGTGCATAGGTTTGTGAGGCTTAGAAACTAGAGTGAAATGGCAATGTATTCGAGGGTTTGATGATGGCGCATAAACTGATGCTTTCAATCCTATACTTCTGTGCATTTCTTTCTCATTTTAATGATATGGTTATGCATGTATTAACTTAGTGATAAATAATTTATATCTTTTCACCGGGCTGCACTTACTATATATCACAACTGTAGCCTAGTACTTATGTTCCCCTGTAAACACCAAATCGATTTTAAAAAATGAAGGCCCTATCTTATGCTGTAAATACTGGTACAATGTAACACAAATAAAATGTGATCACATTGCTCAGCCCAGCGTATGGTATCCTGGTAACCGAAGAAGTAAAAAAAAAATCATAAGGTATCTTTAAAAAATAAATAAATAAAAGGCTATTTGTAATTGTAACCAGTAGGCCTTATGAGGGTGTATTTTTATAAGCTGACTGATGCAATTATTTGCCGTAGTGGGAATCTAAGGGCAGTCAAGTTGTCAAACCTGCATCATGGGAGGATGAGAGGCAGGCACAAACCCTAAATTTGCCAAACTCCTAGGGTGAAAAATCACCGATCTTTTCAGGATTCAAACTCACTACCCCGTGATTCAGAACCACTGGATTTAGACTAGTTATGAATATGATATGCTAACTTTTAGCAACATCAGTTTAATCCTCATACATTTAATTGTGTGCCACTACTTTCGGGCAGAGTACTATGTTATTAATGCAGCCCTGGCAATAGACAGGGGTTGATTCCAGATCTATCGCCATTTCAGTGGAGAATCTGCATGTACTTGCAAGGGGGATGAGAAGGTCTTGCCATCAGACATTACAGCTGTCAGAGACACGAAGTGCATCTGTTCCGAGGATTTCAGTGCTACCAAAAATGCATAGCTCCTTTTCCTGTCATCCTGAGCCAAAAATGCAGACATTGTAGCAAATGTTTTAGTTTCTGGGCCTCAGACTCAGTCACTATGCTCGCCTGACCACTTTTCAACTGCTGCCAACGTATCTAGGTATTAATGGTGTCATTGGTGTGCGGCATTTCGATACTAGGGCTGTTTTGCGTCCTTGGAACGTATTGTAATAGTTACCTGAAGTGAGCCCTAATCACGAGACTTTCACGTGCACAATGACATGCAGGATTAGTGACCCAGATCCGTTCTATCGTAACTAAGACGCAGCCGGAAACAGCAATGAGTTGTTAGATACCAGCTTGTCTGGACATTTGCGCGGTGGGAAGGTTTAACATCAGCAAAGGGGCAACGCCCGGCCACCAAATGGTTTGATTAGTGTGTAAAATAACCGATAGTACTAGTACACGAGTCGACGCATGGCCACATCTCAGCATGGCAACTCTTACATTTCTTAAAGTATCAAATTCGTCACAAACCCAATTCATACTGCACGCACAACATTACGTACCTCCATTTATGACGCAACCGAAAAAAAAATTCCTACGGTAAAATAGTAAACTATACATTAATGATGCTTTCATTTATTAATTGGTGAGATACGTACCGTTTTACTACTACATAGAAAATGAAACCGATTATTAATAACACGCATTCTAAGTAAATATCACTCGTTGAAAACCATTTAAATAAATGAGCATTATTATAAGTTAAAGTTGCAAGTTTTGCCGCCTGGATAAGATGTTTGGGAGGCTCAATATTTCAGGCAATAGTGTCTTCAGGGTTAGGAGAAGGAGGAACAAGAACAGAGGGTAGCACTGATGGTCCTTCAAATGAGGGTCCTTCAGATGAAGGTATATAAGGGGAGGTCCTTTGAATTAGGGTCCAACAGATAAAGGTATCAGAGGAGGTCCTTCAGATGAGAGCATTGCATCATTACAGCATTGATCTAATGCAGTTTTAACAGATACAGTGACATGTCTTCCAACCCATGTTCATCTGTGTGATGATGTGAATAATGTTGCCTTTGCATTTTCAATGTGCTTCTCTACAAGGCTCATGGCATAATGCAAAGACAGTGGATCATCTGTGTTATTGGATCATTCAGGTCGGGTTATTGATCTGCTACACAAACAATCAACTCTATTTGCATCAAAAGGGAAGAGACAGCTCCTTTTAAAACCATCTTTAACTATCATCCATTTCGATATAGAACAGACTTGAAAACGTTTGGGAAGCTTTTCTTAGGGTCACCCAATCCTCTGACACCAGGGTCGTAGTATATATTGTCCCCCCTCATTATATTGTCCCCCCGGACAATGTAGCCTAGGGTATAATGTCCCCCCCCCCCCCCCCCTTCCTGGACAAAATAGCGTCCCCCATGCATGGGCAATATACCTGGTGAAACTGTTCCCCCATCCAGACACAATGACCTAGGCTATAATAGCCGCTATATTGTCCTCCTCATTACAAACTCGCCAAACATGCATATATATCAATTTAGTGTCCCATACATAAATGGTAAACGCAATGACTGTTGCATTGAAGTGTACAGCCGCATTTCTTTCGCTGTAAATTCAAATCACTGCAAGGATATAATACTGCAAGAATAAAATACTGCAAGAATACATAGTACTGCAAGGATATATAATACTGCAAGGATATCAAGAGTTACATTAGTAACTCTCATATACATGTAGGATTTGACCCCGATTATTAATGTCATTAAAAATGGGATCGATAGGTCTATTAACAGTTTTCACATGGCTTCTGTTTGTAACTCTACATATAGATAATATTGTTGTTTTTTTTTAAAGTACATGTACACATAGACTTGTTGAAAACTTTCATTGCAAGTGTTCTGTACCTTGTAGCTACTCCCTGTATGAACCTAAAGATACCATACTGAGGGAGTATAAAGGTAGCCTTGAAAAGGCTATTCTAAGGAATAGCACTTTGTTAGATGAGCTAAATGATGCCTTTTGCAAAACCCACCCATGGTTAGCACAAAAGGTCTGTACTAGATCTGCACATGCAGCTGTTAGTGAAGTTATTGCTAAACAAAGCACTGAGCATGCATAGAAAAAGAGCAGGTGAACTTCTACCTACTACTACGCCTCCCAATACCTACCAATACCCCTACTACTACCCCTAGTCCTCCCCTTACCTATTACCATGGGTGTCCCTAGCATTTCTGGAAGGGTGGGGCTAGGATAGGGTAAGGGGGCACCATTTGACAGCCAAACATTACTATGTCCGCTATCAGCTGATTCAACCAAGGGGGGGGGGGGGGGGATGCGCATGTTCCTAGTAATACTGAATACTTTAATGTGACCTATTACCCCTACTCCTCCCCTTACCAACTACTACCCCTACTCCTCCCCTTACCTAATATTCCCCTGGTGCATGGAGTGAGGTGACCTCAATGGTCACGTATGTGATACTGCCAGAGTATGAAACATATCTACATGGATACTGTTTACAGATTGAGTTGACACTAATCACTTTAATTTACAGAACACTGTAATAAAGGAAGAGATGGTGGACACACCTGTTGCTGTCATATCAAGAGAGCTGGAGAGAATAAATGTTTCACTGGTATCAGTACAAATACTGCCAGAGTATAACATTGTTTATGTACTGAACAATATGTATCATCCATGGCTGAGTTATTTCTGATTATGACATGTAGATATACATGATTGCTATGTAAATGACATATATACCAAGTTCAGATCGTAGCCGGCTAAGTGATCAGTGTTTCTCTATGGTATCATAATTGCAACGTCGGAGGCTATTATTTAATGGTCCTTTTTGCATTTTAAAATGCAAAGTACTCTCTTATTGGGGAGTATAAGATTAATAGTAATGAAATGTCTGTTGCCAAGATGTGATATTTAGATGTGTTGAAAGCATCCAATTATGAATAAAAAGCAATGAAACAAGTATATTCTCTATGAAAAATTAAAGTTGGTGGTATATAGGATTTGAAGGCAATAATGGTGTAAAAAGCAGGGAAACAAGGGTTGAATGATAAGGAAAAACGAAATAGTACTATATTATTTTAGCATAGGCATGGACAATATGTTTTACAATGTGTGCCGGCTAAATATTGGATTATTTCGTTTTTCTTATCATTCAACCCAACCAATAAAACCCGGCCATTTAAAATCGTTTCCAATCCCTCTACTTATATGTGCTATCTATGGATAAATTTGGGGCATGGGTGTTTCGCGCGGGCCCCTCCATCATTTATTGCTTGTTCATACAATGCATATGCATGTAGCGGACCCCCCCACCCGCTGAAAGCCTGAATCTGCCACTGGATATTTACATTAATTTATCTGATGTGTCTTCCCGGAAGCATGTATATAATATTATATATATATTATTTATAATAATTATATGTTATAATTATAATGATATATATTATGCTCTTCAAAGTGATATAATCAGCATCAGCATCACTGAGCTGTGGTTCATCAGCCTCATTTGAGGTGTGTGGTTATCATTGGCTTAAACAACACAGGGGATGTGAGAGGAATCAGTCTGATCATGGGTAGCATATTGTATGATTTCAAGCCAAATTGATCATCACTCAGGTGTCCTCGAGTTGCTCGCACCTGAACATCTTCTTTGCTGAAAAGCTTGCACACTCCATCTGGCAAATTCTTAGTAATTCAGAATGGGGCCTCAAAATTTATATTTCAAGATATGTATTTGCAGTTCTTCCAACTGGATTTACAAAGTGCATGTTTGAGCTATGCCCGCTTGTCGACGTGATCTCAAAGAAGAAGCTAGCAGGGCTATTCTTTCTAGCAAATGAATCATGAATGACCAGGCAAGAATTAGCAGTTAACCGCGTTATCACCACATAATCTCATTAATGATAGCTAGGCTATGCTTAGTTGGGCGCAGCCCGACCTTCGCGCGAAAATTGGTTCCGGCTACGC
This sequence comes from Spongilla lacustris, assembly GCA_949361645.1. Classification (NCBI taxonomy): domain Eukaryota; kingdom Metazoa; phylum Porifera; class Demospongiae; order Spongillida; family Spongillidae; genus Spongilla; species Spongilla lacustris. Next base: position 5,694,948 of record OX442423.1, on the reverse strand, counting down.
ATTTAGTCGGGGGTTGCAAGCCAATACATGGATTTCTTTGTGCTGACTCAGAAGCTAGCTGGGAGCATGCAGACTTTCTCAGTACCAGCTACATGTATGGAACCATCATCAAGATACCATGGCTGGTAGAGATGCTTTGTGCATTTGTCATCAGCATTCAACTGAAGTTGGAAGCTGGCTTGAGCAAGTCCAGTTCAAATAGTAAAGAACCCAGGGAATCCCCTTGTTGCTAAACTGAAATCAAGATATATACCCACGTTCAATGATCACCGTTGAAGGCTGATTAGGGAATCCCCTTGTTGCTGAACTGTTTTAGCCACAATGCTAACAGAGGATGTGACCTATGCAATCAAGGTATATATACATGTATATACACCCACGTTGTTCAATGATCGCCGTTAAAGGCTGATACCCCTTTCTGAACCAGAACCAACCCTTTCCAACCCTGCATGGGGCCTCCCCACCCCCATTTATGACGAGGTGTGCCTTCTCAACCAGCCAATTCTGGGCCTGCCTTTGCTCAAATATATACATAACTGTCAACAGAATTAAGATTTAACTCAGAGGAGATATGGCGTATTGAACTCAGCAGTTTGGGACATGACAACTCTCAATGCCATATGCTACGTTTGACAAACAAAATACTTTGGTTACTATAAACACCTATATTGGTATGCATGCTTATGCATCCACAGACATATGCATGCTCTCACGTTGACGTTTACAGTTGACTATAGGCCAAAGCTAGCTAGCTGTAGCTGCATGGCATATGTCATCATTATGGCATAAACTATTATGTGTGACATCCTTGGTCACCTATCCCACCTATTTTCACCTAAGCAACCAATACATGAGGTCGTGGTTCCATTTCATATGTTCTAAAAATGGCTGCATGCAGCCACATCAAAGAACCATAAGTACTTCATGGCCTCCAGGCATGCATGCATAAACAATACTAACCAGCTTCGTTTGCAGTCACTGGCCACCCAAAAGACATTCTAGACAACTAATTGGCTTTCACAAGATGCCATATGTAGTTTCTCGCAATAGGAAATGAGGGTTTTCCATTAACCATATAACGCTTCTGTGTAATTAGCTTTGCATGGCAAAAGGTGTGACTGCCTGCCTATTCCATTGTTGTAGTGATCTAGCGCTAGTGGAGTTGACTAGCATTGCTTTTTCTCAGTTGGAAGTACTAAGCTATTTGAAAAGATGCTTGCCATAGATACTTGATTACTTGTACAAGCTCATGAATCAATAAGTATCACTGTCACTTCAGTCCTTATAAGGAATTATATTATCCGTACAACTCTCTTCCTTGTCGCGCAAATATGGAACTAGGGCTCATTCATCACGTGGTTGAGATGCCGCCCGACATTCTCTTTCCTAGGAATTTGTACATGACTGTAAACATGCTGCATACATCGGTGGATAACGAATGTAAGGAGACAACTGCCATACACACAGGTGTAATTTTGGTGTATAACAGATGCGTATACAAAACGTATAGCGCATGAGTAAACGCATATATAACAGGAGTATAATAAGCCCATTTTTGGTACAGCCTGTAATATACCAGTATAACTCCATAATGCTTCTGCAGCATGCCTTTCGTTTATCATCGCATATTGGTTCATAACCATTATTAATATGGTTAATTTGATATCAAACTGAATACAATATACAAATGAAATTAGGTACAAGAATGGTATAAGTTCTTGGTCTAGCCCAACTCAGTGCCTCACGCTTCTCTGACTTACGAGGCAAATGTCTTCGCTCTTATCTTTTTTGTGTGCCCACTCCTTAATTGTGCTACCCCAGATATTCAGCTTGCATGCATGCCACCTTTATGCACGCACGGCTGAGAGCCTCCTGCATGTTGTCTTCGCATATGCGCATCTGATGCCGGATGTTTTCATGCTCCCCATGCAGAGCGGCTAGATAAGAGAAGAGATAACGCATAGGTGCCTACTACGAAATCTTGTCATGCCATTTTCAGTTGCTGTTTTGTCCATTCTCTTTGATAGATATACACTGTAAGGGGCCTACCATTAATTGGTACATCTTTGGCAATGTGAGCCTTAATTGGTTATTCTATTGATCAATGAGTGCTATAATGCATACATACAAGACAAATGAAAGACAGACTTACTATTTCATCCAGTATATATTAGCAGCTCCTGCATGTATGTGATGCAAAGCTTTATCTTACCTATCAATATACAAGTACATATACTTATAGCGGCCGGTATAAGCACGCGTACCGCGTGTACAACGGGCGAATACACCTTGTGGATAACTACTGTGTACATGTACATGTACATGTACATGCATGTACATGCATGATTGCATACTTCACTCCAATTGAATGGCGAATTGGCGCCCTTATGGAGGTAAAATGTTTTCTTGAAAGAGTTCGTAGCTGCATTTGAATGCTGTATAATTGTTTTGATCCAGCTTATTTCAAAGATCGAGTCTGCAGTTACATGTATATAATGATGTTGTTTAATTAGGCCCAGGTGGGGAAGTAACGTAGTTCGCAAGGGTGAATGATATCATTAGGCTAAATATGGGCATACAACATGCAGCTGTGGTTAAGCGTACATGCATGCAGTGTAAACAATTAATGACCTACATGTATACATGCATGTCAGTATAAGATAGACATATCCTAATAAGGTATTGACAAGTAGACTTCGATTCCTGGAAATATGTATGTCTGCCTAACCGTTGACCTGGATCCAACACATTGGGACGCAGTCATAACTTGCCAATCTGGTATATAAAGATTCATGGAAATATAGCCAGGCACAATAGACCCTTCTCGCATAAGATCAGGAATGTGATAGTAATTAAGGCTCAAGGATGTGCTATCGAATTCCTTATCTTTATAAGCTAGAAGGTTCTATTGCCTTCGTTGCAGTTTATCCAATCTTTACCACATGGCTTGCCTCTTGCTGAGCTGCATCGGATATAGGCCTAGTTAATATATAGTGGTCGTGAACCATTACCGACTGTGCATATTATAACTGTCAGCCGGCAAATTAATAGTAACCCGCGGGGTCCCTAACCCTAGTTAGTTGATCTGATCAAACGTACGCCAATTGAAAAGTAGTATATACTTTTATTATATAATAGCTGAAGTGGAAGATCGATCTAAAAGTAATGTGAAGCGCCACAACACATTCAGAGCAGGATTGGCACAATTTAGGAGGCTGGGACTCCACCAGTTCGAGTAAAAAAAAAATCATTTATAAAAACATATATCGGTACACCATAATTCAATTCCTTCGAACTGAGTTCATGCATATCCATGGCAACTCCCTTTATGTATGCATATAAATGAGGGCCGCGCCGTAACTTAAATTGACTCGTTGTCGGCGCTTATTCGACTGCCATCTCAGGTCTGAATGATGTTCTATAACTTCTTAGCGGCAATAATAGCGTGCGTTTGTATCGCTTCCGGTAAGTGACCAGTCTTACACAAGCCCTTTTACCACGTATACGTTCGCTTTAGTCTCAGAGGCAGCGGAGTGTACAGTCTCCAACACTGTGCCGATGGCTGCTGATACTGGTCTACCAACTGCCTACAACTTCTCTTGCACTGCCACGTGCAGCTACTGGGTCCTCTACCTACTGGACTCCTCCATGCCACTGAGTGGATGGTGCAGTAATCTGCCGTGCATGGTTGAAACATCGAGTATTGACAACGATGTCAAGATAGCACGCCAAAGTCTAGATATGAAGATGAGCGGGAGGTGGATGACCATTGCCTCCAATGGAACATTGATGGCGGTGGCCCAATGTGCCTACAATTACCAAGGTTTGACACTTTTCCGAGCAGCCGTTATGCTGCGTCAATCCAACATCGCCTCCTGCTCTCTGCCCCCTACGACTATCGGCGTGCCTACACAATCTGCCCCCACAACTGCAGCCGTAGCAACAACTGCCATTGTAAATTCCAACACCACCAACTTCAGCGGATTTCCAGGAGGTCAATTAAAGCGCCGACATGCAGCACGTCGCTCAGCTACCGCAACATAAACAACTACATGCATGTAGCATGCTTCGCCAAAATCAATGTGGCATGCACACATATATGGAACGTTTAATACTGCTATACTGGAATTACTTTTAAATAACGAATCAATCATCAACAAAGCAGTAATTTCGTCTAGATTATTGCATAATGGAATCTCGCAATCTGATTGGTCGATTGCAGGAACCATTTTTTTCAGACACCTCTTTATAGCGCAATCGCGCGTCCTCTAAATGCCAGCAGGCGGGTATTCTACGTTAGAATACCCGCCCTCTGGCACTTAGAATACCCGCCCGCTGGCATTTATAGAACTGAGGCCTCCATATGGGACGGTGGGACCGCGGGGCTTGTGGGATTATAATTTTATCACTATAAAAATTGCACGTTACACTAACCCACACATCTTCGCAACGGTAAAACCTTTTCCTTTCGTATTTCGTATTTCGTATACATGTTCCCACATCATTTCTCTATGTGCGTTTTCGTTTTGGAGCTCCAATTATTTTCTATGCCGTCAGTGCAAAGATCGCTAATCCAACAGGTTAGAATTTCACATCTCGCCATGTACGAATTTTGAAAACGCGTCAAATTCGGAGTGTACATAGAGGAGTCCTGTAGCTATTGATTTGTTCTGTTCGTTAATTCTTGTATCATCCGCTACAGAGATACAGTTGAGCAAACTACCTGCATGTTTTCCCGCTTGATTTGCGCCAAAGATTTAATCACCGCCTCCCCATACATTGATGAGCGGGATGCGATTTGCCAAAATCATCGGCGCGAATCAAGCGGGAAAACATGCACGTAGTTTGTTCAGCTGCATCTCCGTAACGGATGATACAGAAATTAACGAACAGAACAAATCAATAGCTACAGGACTCCTCTATGTACAACCCAAATTTGATGCGTTTTCCACACTTGTACATGGAGAAATGTTGAATTCTAACCCGTTGGGTTAGCGATCTTTGTACTCGCGGCATGGAAACTAATTAGAGCACCAAAATAGATTTCCACATAGAAAGATGATGTGAGAACAAGTGTACGAACTTTTAAAGGAAAAGATTGTACCGTTGCAAAGATGTGTTGTTTAGTGTAACATGCAATTTTTTTATAGTGATAAAATTATAACCTCATCGATCACAAGCCCAATTTTGCTGGACACAGTTTTTAAAAATAATGCAATACACAGGCCTACAATCGATACATGTACATGTGCATTAGTTTTCAACGAATAATGTGCTACGCTGTGTTGATAGGCCCTAATGGACATTGAAGACTACGGATGAACAAGAGTTGACATTGTATGTTCCTGGTACAGAGTTCTGCATCGCACTGTTTGCATGTGGTATTGATGATGGCTTAAAATAATAATAATAATAATAATAATAATAATAATAATAATAATAATAACAATAATTTTCGCGCGGGCGGTAGAGCGGTGCTCTCTTTTTCTCTCTCTCTACTTGCTACCCTCGGGACATAGCTCTTGCCTTTAAGTTTGGTACGTGTAGGCTGGCCACCTCACGGTACCTGCCATCTATGGCTGAAGCCACGATGTACGTGTGGGGTGCGCTCCTATTAGGATGCGGCTCTCTGGATGGCTGGACTTTGGGAACGGGTGACAGGGCTGAGGAGTTGACCTCGGAAGTGGCCACGAAAAGGGTGGATTGTTCCACGCAGACTAGGGCTACGCAAGAGGAACAGTACTCCAGGGCTGCCTTCGAAGACCAAGTGGATCATTGTTTAAAACCACCGACGTCTGACGGGGCTAGACCTGAACACATTGTCAAGCTATCGTATTGAGCAACTGGATGAGGAGGTGAAGGGCGCATCGTTTGAGGCTTTTATTAGTTATAGGAACAGACGGTAGTACTTGCTGTTATGTATAAATAATAATAATAATAATAATAATAATAATATTCAAATAATAATAATAATAATAATAATTAGTTCCACAGCATGTATAAACACAAATTTCAATATTGAACTAGTAAACTATGTAACTATGTATGAGTCAGCCATCTAAGTAGAGGTCTGAGACTTTAGCACGGGGACCTGCCCTTGCAAGAAATGCTCTGGCATTCGAGCGCACAAGGGAAAGGTTTAGTCTCGAATAAATGCTGTCCAGAGTGGTGGAAGTGGAGGAGTTAACCTGAACTGAAAGGCGGGAAGCAAGTTTCTTGAAGGTGTCAGAGGCAAGTTGGCCCCATGCCCCGAATGAATCGACAACAAGGGGTATGCAGCTCCAGCCTAGTTCTGCACAAATCCCAGAATTTGCTAGTATCTTTCGCTGTTCTGTGGCAAAAGCTGCAGTGCCTGCTGTGTGTCCCGCTTCGGAAACTATGTCAGGTTTCAAACTGGGTCTTGGGCAAGGCAGCAGCTTTTGACCTGTCTGTCACATCTCTGCTTAATCCTACAACTCTTTTGGAAGCGAGTGTGACAACAGGAGTAGCTGCATTGACCACTGAGCTGAGAAAGCACTCCTCCAATGACACCAAATATAAGGAACTTGATTGGGTCTGTGTACCATTGGTGGTGGAGTCGTATGGAGCCTGGGGAAAAGAGGCTTTGGAGTCCATCTCTCAGCTAGCCTCTCGACTAGCCACTTGCTCGTCCAAGACAAAGTCTGTGGTTCTTACCGAACTCTACGGGCGGCTGAACCTTCACCTGGTACGAGCTAATGCCATTGCCATCCTGTCCCGTAGCATCAGTCAAAGTGATGTAGGGTAGATATATAGTTAGCATTTTGTGTACATTGTGTTTAGTCTAGTTGTATATGTTTGTATTTGTGCATGTCCATTTATATCTATGTAATGCAAATAAAATAATAATAATAATAATATATATGTTTATATATCAGTGTATTTGTGCATGTCCATTTATATAATATTGGTAATAATACAAAAAAATAAAAATAAATAAATAAATAAATAAATAAATAAATAAATAAATAAATAAATAATAATAAACTTTCCCATATAATAAAAAATGGCGGCTTGTGACGATGAAGACGACGATGAATACGATTTTGGGGTAGTTGAATATGACGAGGTGGTCGATTTCTGGGATTACTCTGGCTGTTCTGATGTTGATGAAGAGGATGACGGTCTATTACATGACCCTGATTTTGCTGATTCGGGAACAGCCTGGCTTTCGGATGAGCCAAAAGAGCGCGCAATTCAAATTGCAGCACAGCGAGCCTTGCGACGAGCAGAAGAAGAACAGGTGCTCTACTTTTCACTTGCCTCATCTTCAGGGGCCAAAAAGAGAGCGAAAGAGGCTTTCTTTCGTAAGTGGGAAACGTATAAAGCTTTAGAATCCATCTTGAATGCAGGCAATTTTGACATCGATCTGGAAGGGTTAGATATATGTGGGGACAAAGATGAAGGGTTGAGCTCGGAAGGGCAGAAAAGCATTGTCGATTTTGACAAGCTGAATACCGCCGTGGAAGAGCGACATCACTCGGATTCTACTGTGGAAGGTGCCGCGAATCATTTCTTCAAAAAATCGCAGGCCTCTGAAACAGTTTGCCCACCTTTGTCTAAATCCTCCCTCCGCAAGGCTAGGCGATACGGTCCCAAGAGCACAGAAAAGGCTGGCTGAGAAGTGGGGAAACGATAGCTAGTGTAGGGGTAGTGTATATGTATTAATATAATTTATAATTATATTGATAGGACTCTATACATGTAGCTCTGTGCTTGTCATGTATCTATGTAAAATCATAATAACTATGGAACGCCAATAATAATAATAATAATAATAATAATAACAATTGTTTTTGATGCGGCAGTATGCTCGTGGTTTGAGAAAATTGTGTCCAGTTCCTTAAATGATGATCAATGGAGTCAGTGCACCCTTAATCTCAAATGTGGAGGTCTAGGGCTCCGTAGTGTGAGTATGCATGCTGCTGCTGCATACATAGCATCTGTCACACAAAATTATGAAGCAATTGCATCTGCAGGTCTGATGTTTATGACAATCACCAACACCTCACCAAGGCCATTGCTATATGCAACCAATCAGTGATCCCAATTCTTTGCATAATGCATACCATCACAGAAGAAGCTTTCATCTGCTATTGATGACACTGTTTATTTGTCCCTTTGTATTCCTGCCACTCTTCCACAAGACAAAGCCAGGCTTACTGCAGTAGCAGCCCCACATGCCTCTGCTTGGTTATTGGTTGTCCCCAACAACAACTTGGGGCTCTATCTCTCTCCTCATGAGTGGAGAGCTGTGACCAGGTGGTGGATTGGAGCCGATGTAAACACAGAGGATTCTGAATGCCCTTTTTGTCACCAACATCAAGACAAATCGAGACACCATGCCACAGTTTGCAACACAAATGGCGAACGTATCAGTCGACACAACGCTATTCGTGATGTGATATATGGCATGGCATCCCAAGCTGCTCTTTCTCCTCAATTGGAAAAGCAGTACATACTTCCTGGAGCGCAGATGAAACCAACTGACCTTTTTATTCCAACATGGTCTGCAGGCAAACCTTTAGCCATAGATATATCTGTGGTCAGCCTGACACAATCACATCTATTACTGTACAACCACACACAGACTGAAAAGCTTTGTGCAGCTCATTGGAGGGAGGAGCATGCAGAAGAACACAAAATATCTGGAGGCCCTTCACAATCAGAACATTCTGTTCATACCCTTGGCAGTTGAAACATTTGGTGGATGGGGGTTGGAGAGCAGACCAGTTTTTGCCACTCTTGCGGACAGAATGTCAGGGTGCACTGGCCAGGCAAAATCATGTGTCATGAACCAATTATACCAATGATTGGCCATCACATTACAAAGGCAACATGCCAGAGCAATGATTGCCAGGTAGCCATTGTAAAATAGTGTACTTGAACATAGACATCTCTTATAATGTATTACGTATTCTGTATTATAATATATGTTAACTGGTTACTACTTTACAATGCCAGTCAAAATGTAGATGAATTCTGGACCAAAATATCACAGGTTTTAGATTATTCTATCATTCAATTTGTATCCCTTTCTCATATTCATCCTAGGAAATACTCTGTACCAAAGCATATTCGTTCCTTACTTCTAAAGACAAAATACTGGTACTCCAAAATTAAACATATATATTGAAGGTATCCTAAACAGCTGACGATGAAGTGAAGTCTTTAAGGGAGCTTGGTATTGCTAAAAGCAGATTTTATGCCTATGCTAACTCCAAACTTATACCTTCTCTGTTGAGTGATGATGGTAGTTTGGCTATTGAAGATTGGGAAATGTGGGAAGTTCTCAATAAATATTTTGCTTCTGTTTTCACTAAAGACGATCGCTAACCCCGACATTTCCCTCTTTATCTACAAAGTACAAAGTCTCTAAATATCATTAGTTTTAATTACGACAAAGTGTTGAGAACTCTTAGGAATCTGCCAAACAACTGCTCTAAAACTCCTGATGGTTTTCCGGCAATGTTTCTGAAGTTTATTATTGCTTCTGTAATAGCATTCCCTCTAAGTTGTCTGTATACCATGCATGTCTATGGAAAGCGGTATCTTACCAACTGGTTGTTATGTGTGCCCAATATTTCAAAAGGGGGCTCGTCAACTTCCTAGTAATTATTGTCCTGTTTCTGTGACCAGTAAATGCTGCAAAGTGATCGACGGAATCTATTGTTTCTGAATCAATGGTTCATTTCCTCAGGGTTAATGGTCTACTATCAAGCTGAAGATCAGCATGGTTTTCTACCCAAAAGGCCTACTTGTACTCAACTCTTGGTAATGCTAAATTAAATAACATTGCTAAGATGCTGATTGATGTAGTTTGTATAGATTTTGCTTAAGCATTTGATTCTTTCTCGCATCTAAAGCTCAGTTATACTAAAGTTGGTTTTCATTCTCATCTGCTTTCTTGGATAAAGTCAATTCGTATAGCAATCGATACCAACGTACGTGTCTACATAGGTTCAACTTTGGCAAATGTGTATATACCGCGCCTAGGCTAGGGCTGGCACATTTGGTTTGAAAAGCTGATCGCAGGTCGCCAAATACATGTATTCAGCTTCTGCAACCTTTAGCCTTTACCTTCTGTCGTATTCTAAACTGTTATACATGCGTACCTGGATGAAACACGCTATAAGCTTATAATTAGTGTGGTTGGCATAATTCATAATGATAGTTTAACACTCAATGTCTGTTTATAGGATATCATATAGCAAATCGCGTGAACACATAGAACTTGATTGGTATGTGGAAGCACAGTACAATATTTTTTTATTTTAAAATAAAGATTGAATGAATAGAAAAAGCAAGTAAGCAAAATATTACATAGCCAAAAGAACTTAAAAGATAGATCTACATGCTGATAAGTGAGTGTACTGGATAAATCTCAATTTGTCGAACCTGCATGTAAAAAAGAAACTATACATTTCAGCCTCAATCACTTGATAAATAGGTGAATTGCACAGGCAAATGCACTTGCTGGATGAATCACCAGAAGCTTCATGCAATGCCAAGAATACATGTAGATTTTCTGCAGAGAGTGGGGGGTGGGATATAGAGATGGGAAGAGAAGTGAGCTCAACAAATCGACCAACCTGGCACTCCTTGAATTGGGTTATTGCCACAAATTCACCACACACACTCAGTAAGTGTGCCTGCATGCTCTCTCTATACTCCTGTGTGCTGAATAGGAGAGAAAGAAATGAAATGAGAGAGGAAGGAGTGGGGGTTAAACAGAGGAATACATGCACAAACAGATCAATTTGTTTCAATTTGAAACTGATTGACCAACCCCCTAGGTGAGGTATGCATCTATAAAAATGTAATACATATTGGGCGCATCTCACAAATACATGCACAAGAGAAGCCAGAAGGCACAAGGATATGGGCAGATACTACAAAGAAACGCAAAGACACTTGAGAATGTCCCTATGAGATATATAAATTTTCGACAAAGCCTTCACAAAGACACCCAGTCTCACGAGAGAACTTCATTGACATCAACAATGCTTGCATGTCCAAAACAATCCAGAATGATATTGTATTGCTATTTGCATTATAAGGAAAAGAATGATGCAACCGCTTCAGAGCTCTTCAGCAGTATTTTCTATCATAGCTGATGAGGTAACGGATCATTACGCTAACAAAGAAATACTATCAGTTTGCCTGTGTTATATGAACAATGATACAATAAAAGAAGTGCTTTTGGATTTTGTACCACTTGAGAGGGCTAATGGTGCCAGCATTGCAGATGGAATAGTAACTAGCCTTCATAGATAGTAACAGCATAGATGTTTCAAATGTCGTGGTCAGGGATATGATGGGGCTAGCTGTATGTCATCGCAGAAAGTGGGAGTGCAGACCACAATTAAAGCCCTCTCTCCACTAGCGTTGTACATGTACTGTCGATGTCATGTACTGAACTTGAGCATAACATCTGCCTGTTCTATTCCTGTTATTCAAAACATGATTGGAGTCATATCTATTTTTCAACTCCTCCCCTAAAAGGCAAAATTATTTTGAACATATATTGGAAGCATTTGATTCACAACATAATACTGCAAAGATTAAAGGGTTGTGCAAAACTTGGTGGGTGGAATGACATACATGTTTTGAGACATTTTATGGCCTCTTCATGTATATTTGTTCATGTTTTGAAGTAATGGTAGATCCTAATGTGTATTCAGATATGAATATTGATACCAATTGGGAATGGGATAGTGAGAGCAGGACATAAGCCCAAGTTCTTTTGCACTGAAAGTTCCTCAGGTTCTTATAGCCTTTATTGTCAACAAAAATGTGCTTGAGATTATTAAACCTATTGCTGTCAAGTTGCAAAAAAAAAGATGAGGATATTGTACATGCCTATAACTTGATACACAGTGTCATCAATGATATTAAATTTTTAAGGGGGAACATTGAAAAAGAATTTCATGATTGGTTTATGGATGCCAACGAATGGGTAGTGAGCTAGGCATGGTCCTTGCAGTTCCACATATAACTGGAAGACAAAGACACAGGGCTAATTCAGGTCCAGAAAATCCAGATCCTGAAGTCTATTACAGAATAAATCTAGCCTTACCTAGATCGATTAACATCAAATCTGCATGTGCCGCATTTTGAATCTTTGTCTGCACGTAAAGCGCTTTAATTTTACTGCAAAGCACCTTCGTAGGGCTTCACCAATGGAATAGCACTATCGCAATGCTTTCTTTCTTTTTTTTTTAAAGATAAGCTTTATATGTGTACCCCCCCCCCTCCTATGTTATGCCAATGCTTGCTGGCAGCAGGCCCAAACGACCCCCAACCCCCTGCCAAACCCCTGTCTCTGCACAGTGTGTGGTTAGTGCGAACATGTAATGTGCATTCAAAGCATACGCAATTTGTCCTCTTCTGCTATTGCTAGTACTAACAATGAGTGTACATGTACTGTGGCTGCACCATATGTACTTCTGAATGGTGTCAGTGGGAAGGCCTGCTCTGGCTGTTATTGTATAAGTGGCTGTACCAATGCGAGTGTTGTATTTAGCTGGATTGTAGCCACATTGCTCCACCATACCAGGGATATGAGGGTGGAGCGGATGTTCTTAGATGTGAGTGGAGTCCCATCTTTGAAGTGGAATAGAGGTGAGTAGAACAGTGGTAGCATTATCTGTAGGCCTCCATTGCATGTGTGCCTGCCTTTGGTACACTCAACACACCTGCCCATCTGGTTTGCTTGATGAAGAAGTGCATGCCAGCTGAGTAGAGTGGAACGTTGGGGTATTTAAGTAAATTTGTTGAGCCTAAGGTGGATACCCCTGGAGGTGTTGAACACTCCGGATGGTCAGTCTCACCATTGGGTTCCTGGTGCTGCTCTTCCCCAGTACAAAAATATATATAGGAGTGTCCTTGAGTAATATGTCAACTCATCTCCATAGAAACAGTCCCATTTTGACACAACTCTTGATATTGAACCCTAGAATAAAAGGACCAGGACTTTATAGGTATCACAGACCAATGTCAGTGACAGCATATACATGTAAATGGTGGTACAGTGACAGCATATACATGTAAATGGTGGTACAATATACTCACATGAACAAATGTACTGTAGTCCCAAGGACATATATACGTATAGATCTCACTTGATCATGAATATGTAGACATATGCATGCATGTACATCACATATGGGAACTTGTACATAGTCTGGGTCCCAGATCCCACAGATGGTTGAGAATTCTCAATTCACTTTCTCCTTACATTTGACGTTCGAAACTAATACATGCATTTTGAGCAGAACCACACTGAAAAGAAGTACATGTAAGCGTCGGCCATACGAAACAGCATATGAACGTGCAGCTCGCGCTAAAATTAAGTTTAGTAAGTAAATTAATTGATGAAGCTTTAAGCGAAGCTGAACCTCAGTAGTTTTCTGTAGATCTGTACGATGTATTTACTAGTTCGCAATTCAGCATTACTGTAAACCGGCCAAAATTTGTGTCGATATCCTCGTTTCGCATGAATTATTAATTGATTTGTGCAAGCACAACTGCACTGAAGGTGAAAAGTTGAATTTACAGTGCACTAGATACAAACTAGACAATCGCGAAAGGCTGCGTCCTGATGGGGTGTTGTCCTCCATAGGCATATTGTCCCTTATAAGAATAGGCCCTTCAGTTGAATCGCAGATAACGTTTATATGGTTATATTGACGCTTGTTTCGACGTTTAAAGTAGCATATTAAAAAAGCGCAAAACGTTGTACCAACTGCGAACAGTAGTGCACTCCCAAGTACGCTACCAGTATAATGGCAGCGATGATGTCTATGCAGGAATTTATAATAGATCAACTGGTAACATGTATTTGTTTCGAATAAAATGCATGCACACATCACTTACTGTGGCAATTATTTTCGTCGCTGCTATCCACACAGTCTGATTTTCCGTCACATGCGCAGTAAAACGGAATGCAGATGTCGTTGCCGCAGCGAAATTCAGCATCGGCCTGTATAAATTTGACCTTCGCCCATTACATAATACATGTATATAGCGACTACAACATACCACATCCAATTTCATCTCTGTTGTCTCCGCAGTCATTTCGGTAATCGCAGACTTGACTACGACTAACACAGCCATTCTGGCAACTGAATCCGTGACAATAGTCGTCTTCGCGACATGCATGTACGGCATGAGAGAAAAGAAGTACCAAGGCTCAAGCATGTTCTGACTGTCCGGCTTAAATTCACGGTTTAATTACCTTGAGCTATGGCTACACCGCTATAAAGCAGGCATATTACTATTGCCGTTACAACGCCTCGCCAACGAATCATTTTGGTATAGCCTATTCTCAGACTTGCCATAGCTCCACTGTGGAAGCATGCTATAAACAATAACGCGGATGTTTTTAATACGACGCGTAGGTGTGCGGTTAAAGTAAATCACAACAGGATACTATGCGTATGACTTCGATCGTTGTCGCAATGAACTTTGTTGTCTGGACGTCGCTGATACAGTGATGCTTGCGCGTATTCTTTAAAAAAAAATATATGCGTGAAAAATTATAGTCCACCGCGAATACATGTATTGGCATGCAGACCATTAGACTAATTTTTAACGGGGTTTGAAGCGTAAAGTGTGAAAGCTTTTGGGCTCCGCCGATGGGTGATATTATAGCTAGCCAGCGCTCCCCCATACCTCTATGCTGGCGACCCCCATAGCTTCTTATAATATAGAAACTAACTGCATGTACATGCATGCATGGCTGCTTCTTTATATGGAGAGCCATTGACAAAACAAAATCACAAATTGCACAAACATTGAGACGAAGGCAATTTACTAATTAAATCTGACGCTGAGATTATGGTCTGGCTTGCTTGAGCATTTTGATTCCTAACTGAGATGCACGCGATCCATCTTATATTTGCCATAATGATATTGTCAGTGTAGTTCAAGTGTTTTGGGATTAGGGGATTAAAAATGAAGCCATGCAGAGACTTGATGCAAAAAAAAAAAAAGATTGGCTATCCAATCCAAACAGTCTAGCAATGAGTTCTTTCATCAATACACTGCCAGCTCGGGGCGTCACGCTTGGTCACCCCCAGACGTTTATATTGTTGTGTTGGAATTTGGATTGTTGATTAAATATCAACAAATATGTACAGAATCCTGCATAAATAGTATCTCAGGAACGGATGCAATAACTGATGAGGCATAAGTGATACATGTAAATACTGAAAGGGACACATGACACAGCTTCTTGGAGCAGTACTGATGCTGCTGAAAGCACAGATACATGCAGCTGCAAGTCAGTGAAAGGAATAGAACCCTATGATTGTAATACATCTGTACAGTGGCATAAAATAGAATGTTAGTGGAACTGAAGAACATGCACAAAACAGAACATTTGTGCAGTGAATTATTGCTAAGCTGAAAGGCCAAATGATATTCAAGTGATGATGCAAAATTTGGAGTTGCAATAAAATCAGGATTTAAAAACTTGCTTTTATTCTGGCTTACCTTTTAACAATCGTGTAGACCCAATAATTGATCAATGCGAGTAGAGTAGAGTTTTTTTTTTTTTTGGCTTAATGGTTAATCTGCACTTCAAACCCTCTATTACTAGATTGGATTCATTTTCAAAAGTTTTCCACAAGTGGCTTGACATAATCAGAATGTAAGTAACATTGTTAGGCCGGATGTTGCCACTGTGAAGCAGAATTTTTAACAAATACATTCACACAAGATGTTCTGTAAATACAAAGCATGCTCAATAACAAGTTATCTAAAACTAAATAAACATGTATGGTCAACCTTAAATACTAAGCACATTGCATGCACACTACAAAGTTAATAACTAAGTAACAGACACACTCCAGCAATTGCCCATTTTGCGGGATTCTCCTTGGTCTTCAGATTGAAGGTCCACACAAAGGTGGGTCCCCTCTGCCTGGTCTTGTACACAGGACACTCATACATGTTCTTGGTCTCCTGCTTGTTCACAGGGATGGCCCGTATGAAAATCACAGGCATGGCAGGGGTGAGCTCCTTCAGCCTTGACTCCTGGATGAGACCTGTGGCAGTGTCCCACCTCGCACCTTCCATGAACAGCCCATGAACATATGCCCCCTCTCTAGGAGGACTGGTGAAGTCCTCGCGATTCTTCTTTGTCACGTCGCACTGCAGGCACATCTTGTCCAGCGGCCATTCATTCTTTCGTGCCATGGACTGCATGATGGCGGTCAGGAAGGACTGAGGGTTGAAGAACCCCGCCAGCCAGATGCACGATGGCATGTTGAAGTCACCCACCCAGGTCTCCAGGTCCTTTATTCTCAACAGCAGGTCAACATACCAGGCTGCGAGTCCATTAAGAGATGGGTAGGCTCGTTTGGTCCAACTCTCTGGCACACTGAAGAGGTAGAGGGCATTCTGAAGATTTTCCATATCAGCTGTGATTGTCAATTCACCCTGGGGGTGTATAAAAAGTAAAACAGTGTACACAATTTCCAGCATGATGCACATTTGGCATTGTTCAGAGTGCATACAAGGATATGATAAGTTTGAACAAAACACTAACCTTTAACCCCAGGTCTAGTTCCTTCAGTGACCTACGAAGTTCCTAGGTCAGCATGTTCATCCTCTCACACTCCTGTAGGGCCACAAGGACATAAGGAGTCTTCTCTTCTGCTTTCGCAAACAATTCTGTCATGTTGAATTCTTCAGGCAACTTCTCCAGAATTTCGTTCAAAAGGCCCTTGACCTGTCAAGCAACAAGTAAAAACCCCTGGCCTGTATGTGCATGAACCAAAAGACAAACCTTTTCCTCTCTGCTGGTACCAGACCCACCCCCACTGGAAGAGTCTCTTGGCTGCATCTCTAGTACGGTGCGAAACAGGTTCTCTGAAAGAGTAGTGAGGAATCCAATTTCTGCATTGGGGTGAAGTCCATAGAGGTAGGGGCTTTCTGGGGGCAAGCGTTCATCGATGTACGTATGATAGCCCAAATAGTCAGAATTGGGGGGACAAGTGAACCCTGGAGCATACTGTAGTTCTCCATCGAGCTGCAGACAGGGAGAAGAGGCAGGCAACAGTGAGTACAGGTACCACTGCATGCGCACACACATGTACATGTACAAGTACATGTGTACATGTACATGTACATACACAGAGCTCAGCCCCACAAAATCACACAGTTCACATACAGTGCCGTCCACCCACAAGTTCACACTCGCGCGCGCTCGCTCGACTCGCGCGTGACTCGAGGTTATTAATCTATGATCGAGTGCAATAATGACTCGCGCGCCTTAACTCAAAGCAAAACAGCTGGAACAAAAACGTATACTATTAATAGCTTGAAACTAACGTAATCATCTGTAGGTATGCCGTAAATAGGTATTTGAGTGACGCTCGCAACAGCGCGCGTATCGAGGGCTAATTGCACTCGCTAATTGACTCGCGCGCGACACGCGCTCGACTCGCACACACGCGCGAGCGAGTGTGAACTTGTGGGTGGACGGTGTCGGAGCAGATTTTGTCCCCCCGGACATAATCTGCTAGCGGAAATTGTCCCCCACGGACGTAATCCGCTAGCAGATATTGTCCCCCTTCCGCAGAAATTGTCCCCCCCCCCCCCCCCCCCCCCCATCCTCCCTTTTCCTGTTGATCGATACTCCAATACGTATAGCCTTTCCTGTACACTGTAGGTGTCAACAGTAGGTGATCGATACTCCTAATATGTTTAACCAGGGCTGCCAGGGAGTGAGATATCGGAAGGACCCCCCCCCCCCCCCCCCCCCAATCCTTGGTATACGTATCAGGTCCTATAAGCTAACAGTCCCGCCCGCTGTTTGCATCGGCCCGAAACATACAGTACTCCCCATTCCTTTTCATATCGGGCCCGAAAGGTACATGTATGTACGTTAATAGTGAGAAGTGTCATGAATACTATTAGCAAAATACTATACAGGCCACCCAGTCCCGCAGTCCTATCAATCGATCTCCCCGCCAGACTTCATGGCCCTCTGCCCTTCTAAGTTGTACGCGGTGCGTTTTGCAGCTGCTAGCTTTAATAGTCATGAAGACGGCCGGGTACGACAGCCCCTTGTCTTATAGTTATACTATATTAATTATTGAAATTTCCTTATACACAGCTTGAAATGATTCTATAAGACCGTCAAAGCCTATTTCTGTCGGCTATAGCCTATGGATATTGGCCGTACGTGAGTCCCCTCAGTCGGCCATTACGATCGGTCGGACCATGCACACGAAGCTGCGCTAATAAACACCAAGGGATGCCAATTGGGGGGGTGGGGGGAGGGAAGGCCAGGGAGGGGGGGGGGGACATATTCTGCGGAGGTGGGACAAAATCCGCTAGCAGAATGTGTCCCCCCGGACAGAATCCGCTAGCGGATTCTGTCCGGGGGGATAGAATCTGCTAGCGGATTTTATCCGGGGGGACATAATCCACTAGCGGATTCTGTCCGGGGGGGGACAATAACTGGGGGGGACAAAATCCGCTATGACAACGGCACTGTACACTCATGATGTGTACTGCATCCCTCCTTATACCTGCTCAGGCTTCATGTACTCCCCCAGGTATGTTCTGCACAGCCTCCTGTCCCAGTCATCAGTGATGTGGCCTCCATACATGATCTCACCAAACAGGTACCTCAGATCAGTCCAAGGGACCTGCAAAATAGAGGGTCATTAAAAAGTGCTGTACTCTCCTCCAGCTAATCACCTTGGCATTAGCCTCCAAGTAATTGAACAGCACATTGACACTGATGGTCAGGTCCCCTGTGTTGAAAGGGTATGACCTGTTCCACCCCTGGGGACCAAACTTGCGTCTTTCAATCACCACTGCATGGAAGTAGACGAGCGAAAACAGCAAACTCTTGAACTCATTTTCACGTGAGCACATCTCCAATGTGTCCTAATGGAAGGTTAGAAAAGGCTGTTTATGCTCCTGTAGAGTCCAACATTCACCACATGCAGTCATGTGTACAAAAGCTCACAAACTACACGCATTCTACATTTGTACATGCATAATGTGATGCAGGCAAGCCAAACACATATACATACACAACATACAACATACATGTACATGTACAAATACAATTGTGCACACACACACACACAAATACACACACACACACACTCACACACACACACACACACACACACACACAAACACAGACACACACACACAAACACATGTTCACCACACGCAGACATTGCTACCAGTCACCTGGGTAAAGTTGTCCAGTGCCTTATGTAGGTTGGCCTTCATGCCAGTGGGGGGCTCATTAGTAATCTTGATGGAGCACTCTAGGATACCCTGAGGTACCCAGCTGGCTCTGCTGACATGTACACCCTGTAGGCCTTGTTGCTGCCTTCACTGTACTGCTCCAACTTCTTGTCCAGTCTGGCCAGCCACTTGGCAACAAGGTGAATGTTCTGTTGAGACAGTGGTAGTACTTAGATAGTTTATTACAGGTAACAGGTAATATTAATGTGCTTGCTGCATGTATGTGTTCCTCCCCCTAGCTGAGTCACCTGACATGCTATGCAACTCCACCCCCTTATACCTACCTGTAGGATCACCCAGTGTCCATCTTTTGCAGCTAGGTCCAGTGCTCGCTCAGCCACATCCTCTTGACCCTACATGAGCAGAGCAGGTGAGAGGGAGACAGATATTATAAGCTGCATGTACACATAAACATGTCTTGAACCCTCGTTTTGCCCTTCCTTTCCTTTCTACATGTACATGCACATGTATGCCTTACCTGTCCCAGGGATACGTTGTGGAAGTTTCCACTGTCCATTGTAAAGCCTAGCTTCTTGCCTAAGCTTTCCACATCCTTCAGTGGGTCAACCCCAGGGCTTAGCACAAAGAACACTGGAGTGCCTGGTGATGTCTCCTGGTATGACACCTCAAATGGTATGGTCCTCTTCTCCACATACTTGGTGCCAAGCTTTTCATCCACAAACAGCCTTTGTCAGCAATTAAACAAAACAGGAAGGGAGGGCAGAGAGAAGGAGAAATGACCTCACATGTGCACTACATGTATAGGCTTATGGGCCCACATACAAACTGTATGTTCTCATTACATTTTTATATACAAGTTATTGTAATGGGAGGGATCAAATGTCAACTCAGCACGCAATCAATCATTAAGTAGTCCAAGAGTGGTGTCAGACCACCTGGTGTACATGTACATGCACATGAGGCACAATTGCTACATGTACTTGAGGTAGAAATGGCATATAGGATTTTTCAGTGACCTGCACAAAAGACTTCCCCTCCCCCTACTCCTTCGATGAAATCCATTATACAGTGTACACCTCCACAACTCACACACACTCACACACATACACAATGTCGTGCACACTCACGTCACGGCATAGGCCATCCTGTCAGGCCTCAGGGCCCTCATCATGCACAGCCTCTGGAGGGAGGTCTTGTTCTTCCACTCTCCCGGGAACTTCTCCTTCTCAGGACACTCACTGTCCACAAACTTCTTCCACCTCTTGGCTGAGCCCTCAATGTCTATGTCCAAGTTCTTGAATGCCTCCAAGTTGGAAAGGGATCTGATGCCACCCCAGCACTGGTGTGAGAGGAAGTCCACAGGACTGGTGACATTGGGCATGGCAGGGAACCGGAGGAGGAAGTCCAGCTCAGTAGGTTCTATCTGCTTCCCCATACTCAAAATCTTTTGAGGGTGGAGGAAATTTTTGAGTCACATCGGAGATGGGTACATACAATTATGTACATGTAACAGCTCCTATCCGTGGTCAGATCTGCATGTACATGTATGGACACCAATCTTCCCCACATCAGTTATACATCTATGTATAAGCCACCACATGCATGACTGCCATTCCATCTCCTTACAGAGTGTAGCATTTGGGAGACCCCTTGAGTTACATTTACATACATGTCATGTACAATGATGACATTAGGGAGACCTCATGCAGGAGTCACATTGATGATATCAGGGAGACCCCATGGGTCACAGTGATGATATTGGGGAGACACGTATGTTACATGTATTTGTAATTGAAGGTTTACATGTACAGGTATTATTTCTACATGTACATGTATCTGTAGCAGGAAATAAATCTAATTTTTCTTTACAATTTGACAGAGTGTATACATGTATATATGTAGCCATGTATAATTGTAGATGTGTATCTGTGTCATATTATAATGCAAACAGAACATCCACATGCACTGCACATGTACATGTCACCTACCAAGAAGGTGACTTGAGAGGTGAAGATCAGCTTGTCCCTCTCAAACAGGCCCCTGGATGTGTACACAAACACCATGTACATGTAGGTGATGCTGTCAATCAGATTCGCTACACGCTGCTTCAAATCATCCGACTTCTCTGCCTTGTCGATTGCATTGTGGAACACAACGCTGAAGGCCTTGAGGGAGAACTGGTACAGCGGGTTGATCTTGATGAGATCATTAAGGATGAAGTACAGCAGGGAGGCCCTGGCAGCAGCAGGACGGTAGTTTTCTCTGGCTTCATTGATCTTCTTTTCGGTGATGTTAGCTTCCTTTACCTTCTCCTCGATCTCACTTGCTGTGCGCTTTGTGGTCTCCAGGTTCTCCACCAGTGCTGTGTCCCCTAGGAAGTTCCCACCAGCAGCTGACAGCCTTGAGAGGAGCGAGTCCTCGAGGTCCTTCAGGGTTATCTTGAACCCGTTCTGCTGTCTCGTTAGTTCAGCCTGGGATGGAAGAATATACATGTACCATATTAACCCAGTACCATTGAGTGTTTCAAGCCCAATAAAAGATACAGTGTAGATCAGGCTCACACACCAATAATAAAATAAGAATGAGAAGTCCTAACATACTGAAGAATTTGAATTGGCAAGGAGCGTACAGAGGGTAGGGTACAGCACACTCCCCACAGTACCACATAGGTGGCCATGTGTGCTCCATACCTTTGTCTTCTCCAAGTCAGGCCTCTCCGTGGCAACCACTTCAGCAAGGAGCTGGTCTTCCAGACCATCACGAGTGACAGTGAAATTTATTAGTGTGGTCTGGGCCTGCATCTCTGGCTTGTAGTGAGGGTTGGCCAGTTTGGTCTGCAGGATGAGCCTGAACTTTGGGTGGTACTCTACCTCCTTGTCCCCAATCTTGATAAACTTTCCTTTCTTTATGGTGTTCCTGCCAAGCAGTGGATCCAACACAGCATCCACCGATTCCTCGATGTTCTCCAGAAGAAGGCAGACACCATTGGATACTGCCTGCTCTATGGCATCCAGGTACCTGCAGATGCACACATGTCCATGTACAGCTTTAGCAGCAAAGAAGTATTACCCCATGGATGTGAGTAATCTTATCTATATGTACAAACATGAGAACTTCCAAGTACATTTACATGTACATGTACATGCACATACATGTACATGTCATTACAGATAGCTTTAGGACTATTCTGTATGCCAAAACTTTGCGAATGGATTTTTTAATTAATGTATATGTACATGTACCAACTTTGAAGTGTAATATAAATTTGCACTGATGCACGATATATGGTTCCAATGTACATGTACATTTGAACCAATGTGCATCTTATATGCTTACAGTGTGTAACTAAAATACTAAAACACTCCTCTTCACATGTGTACATGTTGTACTATACTCGCTCTTCACCCATACTCCTCTCACCCATACATGTACTCACCCTTTTGTTCCCAGCCTCACCACCTTCAAACCAACCCCTTCCCTTGTTTTGATCCACTTCACACCCTGCAGCTGAGGGTCAATCATCAGCGGCCAACGTTCAGCATTGGTCAGGATGGTAGCATTTTCAATGGACATTCTGTCGTTTGGTAAGTTCTCATTGTTCCAGCGAGCAATCTTGGCTGAGTCTGTCAGCAGCCCAAGAACGTCAAGTCCCTCAGTCACAGGAATAGGGGGCTGTGGTGAAAGGCACACACCCACACACAGATACATGTGCATGTATTAAAAGGGTAGTATGAGAGATATCTAAAGCCACACAGCATGTGAACTTGCACATCTACAATAGTATATGTGGTGAATGCTGCATTTAATGGACACTTGAGCCTCATGCCCTGCATGGCACATGTACATGCTCTTCACACTCCTCACCTCCAAGGTCTTGAGGAATGGTATCCATTTGTTATTTAACAGATCTTCTCTGTATGAGCAGGTGAAGCACCCAACATAGGACAGGTATGAGGCTGTCAGTAGCAGATCACCAGCTAATGAGAGAACATGGTAGGATACCAATACAGTGCAGTGACAAACACACAAAATTGTGTCCTGTGTGTCCTACCCAAGGTCTTCATGACCTTCACCCAAAGTCTTCATGCCTCTCACCCAAGGTCTTCATGACCCTCACCCAAAGTCTTCATGACCCTCACCCAAGGTCTTCATGACCCTCACCCAAGGTCTTCATGCCCCTCACCTAATGTCTTCTCATCTTTCTTGAAGGATTGCACAGACTCTGCCCAGCGGACCTTCTCAGAAGCCAGGCCGCCCACAAGCCTATTGGCCAGGGAAATGGTGCGTGCGGTGGCCTCTGCCTCCTGCTGACACTTGAGCTTTGCAGCCGTGGCTGTCTCAAACTCCCTGGTGAGTTCAGCCAAGTTGTCATCCAGTTCCTTGATCCGGGCCTTGATCTTGGAGAGCTTCTCCTAGGCAGCTGCCAGCTCAGCATTGGCCGCCTTGAGGGCATTCCTCTTGGGCTCCACGTCACAGAAGACCTCATAGAACTTGACGATGTTGATGGCCCAGGCACACAGCCCGGCGGCAGCAAGGGACTTGGATCGGATGAAGTCAGGCTCAAACTCTGGGTCCTCAAGGTATGGCCGAATTGCTTTCAGATTAGGCTCCGCAATGTTCTCCTTGTCGAACTTGATTAACATTTCGAGGAACTGGTCCACCTATAATAACCACAGCACACTATAAATGGTTGCACTGCGTGTGTACATTAATTCTTCTCATAACGTACAGGTACGCTGTAGATGTACATCAATACTACACTTGAATTTACATATGTACGCTTAGACACATTGATGCATACCAATACAACACATGTACACATACTAAGTAAAAAGTAAACTCACTTTGCTCATCATAACTTTCCCCGAGTTCCAGGAGCGGTCCTTGGGGATCTTATTTGGCGGACAAGACAGAACCATGACAGCTGCAGCAACGTTGACTACGGCAGGAGGAGGCTTCCCAAAAGACTTGAGTTCTGTGAGGTTGTTCTTGTTCAGAGTGTTCAGGGCAGTCTCTGCAGCCTGGGTGGCAACAGAAGGTACTAGTAACTCAAATGTGAAAGCATTTTATACTACTGAAAAACTAGAGATGCAATGCTAGCTTTGTGACGATGTACATGTAACCCCGACCCCTCCCCCTCATTTTTGTTGTTGAAAAGATAGTTTCAGTCTCGAATTCATTAGTTGCACAGCATACATGACTACTCATCCAAGCCACACACCTTCAGAGCTGGTTCTGCCTTAGCCAGATCAGTTTCACAATCTTTCTGCTTCTTGGACACCTCATCGTTGATCTTAGCAACCTTCTTCTCCTCCTCATCTGCAAATGCCTTCTCCTTGCCCACCTTCTCCTGCTCCACTGCCACCCTCTTGATAAGGGCGTCTGCATCCTCATTCTTCTGTTTGAGCTCCACCTCTTGTGCCTTGAGCTTCTCCTTGAGGTCATCTACCTGCAAGGTGAGCATGCAAACAGGGCAGTGATGACACAGCGACAATGTACATTGTATAATAATTATTCTCTGCATCTCTGCAGTGTGTGTGTGTGTGTGTGTGTGCGTGTGTGTGTTTGTCTGTGTGTGTGTGTGTGTGTGTGTGTGTGTGTGTGTGTGTGTATACATTGCATCCACCGAACAACATCTAGACTTCTCTGTGTGAACTTTTCTCCATTATGTAAAGGCTACTTGTACTAGTACTAGGCAGTCTATTTATGCCATTACTTGCATTTGTGTATACATGTATGTATATATACATGTACATGGTGATGCGTATGTGTAAAATTGTATGTGTGTGTAGTATGTACATGTACAATCATGTACATTGTTACACAAGTGTGTGCGTGTGTATAGATTGTATTGTATGAAGGTGAGGCACAGTACCATGGGAACAGTGTTGGACATCACTAGACTAGACTTTGTATTGTGCACACACAAGTGTGTGGAGAGATTCCACATATAGTACGGTCGCTTAATGCCAATTTTTAATTATTCCTATATTTAGCACTGTATAGAACGTCATTACAATTATGTTGCTAAATATAGAAGTAATTATTGTATCTCCACTGAATCCCTTGTTCCCTTACTTTTTACACCACCATTGCCTTCAAATCCTATATACCACTAACTTTCTCAGAGAGAATGTCTTTTATATTCTGTTTCATTCATTTTTTTTTAATAAGTGACTACTACTTGTACTAGTATACTTTGCAACCCGTACATACTAGTACAATGTTGAAGTACATGTAAAGTAAATACGCCGGATTGTATGATAAAATCCAGCCGTTGTAATTTCTGGGCTTATTGCCTAGCATTTGCTGCTGTACTAGTTCCAAACTCGCGCGCCATACTTTCCCTCTTAGAAGCTCGTTTCTCGTCTGAGTTCAGTTCATAACACCGCCTCTTAGAAGCTCGCACCGCAACAGAATTCTTTTCCTATCGCCACCTCTTAGAAGCTCGGTTCGACTCCATATTTGCTATGTACATGTCACGAGCAGACTGTTCAGCATCAGCATCGTACCGAACTTGGGAGAACTCTAACTCATAGTCTCGATTTAGGAGGTATTCCTCACTTCGCTTAGCTTTCCTCTTTTGTAGCCGAGAAGGCATTTTGACAAAAACAACTTCGCTAGCTAAAAGTGGTAAGCAAAACTAAAAACACAAATTAAACTCCCGCCTGTTCCAATCATTTATAACGATACATAACTCTAATTATATGTGAACATTGTCATGGATCATGGAACTCTATATTAAACGATTACGTATTATTGCCCGTATATCTTGGCGCGCGAGAACAGCTGCAAATTACGTATATTGGTTACATGTTTTATTTATATATCTGATACCTGAAGATGTATTGTCAGGAAATTCTACGATTTTTGGTGTAGCTGGCGCTCTTTAAAACCTTTCTTATCACGAGTTAAACTCACCCATAAAGACGACGACGACTATGGACAAATTACGGTCTGGGAACGAGAACTACGAGCTTTTTTGTTCTCTTAAAGTAAACGGTCTGGCAACTTGAACAAAACATGAAAATGATCGTCTTTCCATTGTGGATCGATAGCAATAAAGAGCTACACTATCCGTTTCTCAGTTCGTGAGTTATACGCGGGTCGCAGTTTTTTAATGATTTCATGATACGGCACAAATTCTATATGAGAGTTACTGCCGTAATTCTCGATATATTTTTGATCACCTTTCCTTCATTGCTGGACACCATGTGCACACATGTTTGCATCACAGCATACCAAGCATCTTCCATTAAAGTAGCAAAAACACATCATTTTAATATTCAAGTCCCCAGACCAACCTTGAGCTGTCTGTGCACTCGCTCGATGAAGAAGGCCCAACAGTTCTCCTTGGTGTCCTGAATGCCCATCCCTTTCACCTCGTTCCTCACAGCTCCGACGATATTCTGGACCTCATCGTCGGGGAACAGATCAGGTACCTCCCCAGATGCCAGCAGATCGTTCACCAACACAAGGAACTTCTCATCAGCAATCTGCCCATCCGTGAGGAGGAACACTGTGCCAATATTCTTGACACCGGCCTTCATGTAGAGTCCAGCAAGGTCAGTCTGTGAGGGAGAGAGTGATGCCCCACCAAGTGAACATGACTGTTCCAGTTAATGTACACTGTATTGCACATGACTATTCAATCTACGTTACGTTTATGTGTACATTCACATATACATGTAATGTTAATAAATTGGAATATTTAATCATCAGGTACATGCACTATCATAAATTCATTAAAATTTTGAACATGTATCATCACTATCACACTGCATATGTACCATCACACTGCATATGTACCTTTAGGTCCCCAACGGCGTAGCCTTTCTTGAGTTCTATCTGGAATACCTCTAGTGAGCTGACAAAAGCCACCAATCTGGTCAGGCTCTGTTTCCCACTGCCTCCAACACCCACCAGAAGTGCATTACCACGTGGGGACTCAAGAATGCGATTGATACGGCAACTGCAAGAATGATCCAACATTTGCACAAAGTGTGTGTGCATGTGAAGTGTGTGTGTGTGTGAGAGTATGTGTACATGTACATGGTGTAAGTGCATACATGAATGGAAGTGTGGTAAACATCAAAACACCATTGCCACCCATACCTAACACCATCACAAAACTACATGGTACATGTACATGTATATTATACATGTACATGTACACACTGTAAATTGCTATTGCAGTTGTTGCAATCCAACTTGAAAGGTGCATATACATGTACATGTATGTATGCCCTTTGCACTTACATGTGCTGCATGGCATCTTCAAACAGCACCAGATTCATCATGGCATTGATCTCATTGTAGGAGTCCAAAGCTTCCTCCAGTATCTTCTTCAGAGATTCCCATGATGACACAGGTAGATACTTGGGTTCTCCAATCCCTGAGGCAAAGTGGCAGTATATCAACGGCTCAGCTTTTAGCGCCTCCTGATCCATGTCCTAGAGAGCCAAGGGGGAGTGGCCAATGAGAGCACAATAATGTTCCCATATTGTCCTAACAAGATATGCCGATTGTACCTCATATGAAGTCTTTATGACGTCGACCTTTAGGTTTGTGAAGTTGACCATGTCCTCCTCAATCATCTTGTCCCCATAGACCCTGCTGGTCTCATGCAGCCACACACGCACCAGGTCCAATGGTGTCTTCAAGCATTCTGGTGTGGTGAACAGGATTCCCTATGAAGTAGACAACAGGATAAAGGCAGCACACACATGCACACACACACACAAACACACACACACACACACACACACACACACACACACACAAACACACACACACACACACAAACACAAACACACACACAAACACACACACACACCTGGAAGATGTTGGACAAATCTCGAAGATTGAATATGTAATGGAACTTGATGGCAGTGGGTAGGAAGGTGGTCACAACCTATGGAAGGAGGAAGGATATGCAACCTCTGCCCTGCACCCTGAACATGAACCAAGTGCATCAACCACAAATACATTTACATGTACATGTACATGCAAAAGTTCACTCTCATCACTTAAAGTAGAACTTGTCAAAACACAGCACAACCATGTTTCAATTGAACTTTCAAGAACAGAACAAACTACACAAATCAATAGGCTTAATAAAAGTTTAGTATAGGCATCTTCAATCTGGACAGTTTCTTCTAATCAAGTAACAATGTTCCATGGAAGTACATGTACACACACCATTGTGAATACACACCCATGCACCTTATACAATGTACAATGTTGCAACATACATGCATAATGTAAATGTACATGTACACATACACATGTACATTGGTTTCGCACACTTGCACACATACACACACACAAACACACACACACACACACACCTTAGCATGCAGTGCAAGTGCAGCTGTGATCAGCCTCTCCTGACTCTTGACCACTTGCTGCTGGAAGCTGCCCCCAGCCAGGTGTCCCTGGAGTATGCTGCTGTAGATGGTCTTCAGAGCATCCTGTCCCGGGAAGCTCACAGAGAAGACAGTAAAGTGACGCTGCAGTCTAGTGTACCTGTACATGTATATAAGCAAACCAAATGTACAAAAAAGAAGTATTACAAAGTACATGT
This sequence comes from Spongilla lacustris, assembly GCA_949361645.1. Classification (NCBI taxonomy): domain Eukaryota; kingdom Metazoa; phylum Porifera; class Demospongiae; order Spongillida; family Spongillidae; genus Spongilla; species Spongilla lacustris. Next base: position 5,666,099 of record OX442423.1, on the reverse strand, counting down.
GCATGTACCTGTGGGTCACATGATTCAACAGGTGCTGCTTGAACATGAGACTCCACCTCTTCACAGTGTTGAGGAGGGCTTGCTTGAAAGGTCTAGCATCAATCCTAAACCACATGTCGAATACTTTGGTGTCCTGCAAAAGCAATAGCCACAGACAAATACATAATACAGGTGTCCACAAAAGAACACAACGCTTTAAAATGAATATACATGTACAGTAATTCCTTAAATGGATTATCAATATAAATGAATTTAAAAATATACATTTCGTACAATGACTATTAAAATTTGATTGCCTTAGATAATCAAATGTATACCTTAAATTGAGATAATAATGTACTGCAAATTTTAATTGATGGAGAGAATTATAAACTACAGAATAACGTGAATGGAAGCTTGATGAAATGCTATTTGCGTTTTTACTTGTTAATATTCAAAACACCAAATCAAATTTGAAACGCTTGAAGACCACTGCTATTTAATTGAACTTTGTTTTAATAACTCACTATCACTTATTTAAAAATGGTGTTTCCTATTAAAATTATTCATCAAACAACAGCTTCAATCTTAATAATTTAAAGCAAATTATGACCTTAAATGTAAATATCTCGCTACTGAACATGTAACTTGAAATCAATGTTGTTCCACTGCATATTCATACCTTATGCTATTTATAAGGAAATATTAATATCAATCATCTCTAACCTTGATCTAGAATAATTTTGATAGAGGGCTTTGAATATGATGATGTATGAGGGTTTTGATAAAATTACTAAACCACTTACATGTACAATAATAATAACAACAGTAATGTATATTAATGAAATCAAGGGGTTAATTAATTCCAATCCTGAGTTATACTGATTTTAAAATGTTGAGTTCTTTTGTGGACACCACAAGCATGTTCCGTTACACATACACTGTAATATCCCTGGCAAAATGCAATTACATAGAGAGATCAAATGACCTACACATGTATGAATTATGACCCAGAGATGAAATGGTGCAATCAGTTTTTCCCCATAAACCCAATACTTTAATACCCACACACCCACACTAACCCCACACAAAAGCCTGCTGTAGTTACACGTAACAAAAACCCATCTCCTCCCTCATCCAAAAAAAATTGCTGCCTTACCCATCTCAACAGAGAACCCTAGCCAGTCAACTCAAACAGCTCTACCTACCCGCGGACCTTCTCACATCACACACCTCAAACAGCCTCACACAAGGTGAAATGTTGGATTTTAAAATGAATTTACTATTAATCAAATGTGGTATGAATGTGTCAGTAGTAAATAGTATGGTGTAACTGTTTGTGACATTTCCACTATAGTAAAGGAGAGCTTCACATTTACTATAACAATGTACATGTACCACATTTGATTATTAAATTCACTGCAAAGCCTAGTGTCACCTGAAACAGCCTCCTCACCTCAAACAGCTCCACCTCCCCATGGACCTTCTCGTACTTGTCCACCTGTTCCTTGAACTGAGTCAGAGCAGGTGGTGTCTTGGGTACCCCCGCCTCCCCGGCAGCCTCTATTTCCTCTGGCGTAGGGATGTGCCCATAGAGCAGGAACTGCCTCAGGAACTCCTCCCTGTCATCCACCCAGAGATAGGTGTAGCCACTGAAAGTGCTGCAATACTTGGTAGCCTGTTCCACCACAAGCTGGGCACAGTTCAGTATCTCCTCCTTCTTGTCTGAGAGGTCCACAATCTCCTCCATGTCCTTCACATAGTTGGTGGCCTCCAGGTGGCTAGCCACGCGAGGCACCAGGGAGGCAAAGTTGAACATGTCCTCCACCACACCTTCCACGAGGGAAAGAAACCCATCGGGTGAGCCTGGCTTCATGCTAGGTTGAAACACCACCTCGGGAGCCTGTAGCTCCAGCTTGGCCTCCAGGAGGGGGAGGAGGGTGGCGACCCCTTTGTCCATGTTCTGCTGGATGTAGAGCAGGGAGCAGTTGACACAGTTGTAGAGTCCATCCACCACCAGGTCATCCAGGTAGTCCAGGTAGTTCTCCCACACTGCCGAGCCTGGCTCCCCCTCAAAGTACTTCAGGTTCTCTGCCACCAGCTCTGACCATCCAGCCTGACCTGGTCGTAGCGGGTCTTCATGGTAGCCTCCCGCTCCTGGGGGAGAGTTGTCCACATGGTAATGTACTAATGAAGACTTAAGATCACTGCAGGCTAACTACGGTTATGCATACCAGTCTGTATAACTTGTGCATTACTTAAGTTACAATAAAGTGTGCATAAATTCTATTGCATGTATGGCATGTACATATTTCCACCTAATTAAAAAATGAAAGAATTGGGGTTCTTAATTTGAGCTGTGTCCCTGTACTCTGGTGTACAGTGCCACTGTGTGCTTAACAAAATTATGTTTCTCTAAAATTATGTTTCTCTATGTACTTATACGTGTACATTGTACACTTAGACATGTTGGGAACATGTACATTTTATAACATGCTACATCTACTTGATTCTGCTGTCAAACAACATATGTGGTCAATCACTACTCCTTCTAGACGTTATTACTCTGTACATGTACATGTATATCCATCTTCCCAGATTGATTACAGTAAGACACGAATTTTTTTGGAAACACGGCACATACATGTATACATGTACATGTACACACACACACACACATGCATTCACACCAAAATGCTCGAACATGCCCTCTCCCACTCTCTCTCTTCTCCCTTCCCTCCTCACACATACATGTACACTCATCTCCAAATTGAGTAATGAGTCTTTCTTGCGCAGGTACAGTGGAGCCTCTGCCCATGTAACCATGGTGGAGCTTATGGACTCCACGTTGACCTTGGACTTCCTCACCCGCTCCTCAAGATCCCTCACTTGGTCCCTAATGGACTCAATGTATTCCCACACCCCTAGGCAGAAGGGACAGGTTACCTCACATCAGGCTTAGGTGTAATGAATTAATATTAGGAGCACTTACTATACACATGAATTAACAATTGGAGGGGAATAATGTAAGGGGTTCGTAATAATGTTAATAAGTGACCCCATCACCTCTTTAGCCTTCGTCATATCTCCACCACCTTCAATGTCCATGTCTATATTTAGTTCTCTTATTTCTTTTGACTGTTAGGCTTCATGCATCTGGACCCATGATGTTGTATGAGAATGTGCTCTTATGACTTTCTATATACCTGACAAATGCTCTAGATATCTTTCTATAGTTCAAAGAGAAGGATGGACCTTGTTTGAAACCAACCCTGTAATTTGATTTACAAGTGTAACCTCGCAAAGGTGACCACCAATTAAATACTGAAGCGTATTTACATGTGGATAATAGCACCACTACATGTACAGTACATATATACATGTACATGTATAAAATGCTACTCTTACAATACTCTGTGGTTGTTGTACATGTGTACAGTGTGTGCTATGCATCTGGTGTAAGTGCTGTGTGTATCCCTACCAGCTGGTCTATCAATAGCAGGATTAATAAAAGAACCCTAGCACATACCAGTAGAGGTCCAGTTCAGCTGTGATGTGGCACAGTTTAGAAGTACTCCTGTTGTATAGTGTGAACAGAACAGCAATGCTATGAATTTCATTGCAGCAACCCTATACATAGTGTGCATACTATAGGGGAAGTAACATACATGTAGCTGTGCAATTCACGGTGTACAGTACTTAGTTTGTTCCATAAATACATGCACATGGTAGGCCAGACACTATGCTTTGCTCAATTGGATGCCTGGGTCCATTAGCCTATGGCTACAGTAGCGCATGTACATGTAGATATACATGTAGTTATAATTGACAACATGAAATTGCACATGAACTTCAACATGTGTATGCACATACATGTACACACACATGCGCATATGCACATGTACATGTACATTTATAACATGATCTCACCTCAATCAATCTCGCTGGGCAATCATTTTGTCAAGCCTTGAAAACACAAGATGTGGCTGGAATTCCCACAATACTACTGGTTTGTCACCAAAGTACTGGGCAAGCCGTCCCTTCCGATCGTGGTAGGTTGACTTGTAGCACTGGAGCACACGGAATGCATCACATAGCTTCTCCAGCCCCTCATCTGCATCCATGCGCATAATTTCCTCAGAGACGAAAGCACGAGTCTGAAAGAGACACACTGTAATGTGAAGTTAGCTCATAATATATACAGGCTATAAGGACAGGTTATGAGGACAGGTTATGAGGACAGGTTATGAGGACAGGTTATGAGGACAGGCTATAAGGACAGGTTATGAGGACAGGTTATGAGGACAGGTTATGAGGACAGGTTATGAGGATAGGTTATGAGGACAGGTTATGAGGACAGGTTATGAGGACAGGTTATGAGGACAGGTTATGAGGACAGGTTATGAGGACAGGTTATGAGGACAGGTTATGAGGACAGGTTATGAGGACAGGTATGAGGACAGGTATGAGGACAGGTTATGAGGACAGGTTATGAGGACAGGCCTATGAGGACAGGCCTATGAGGACAGGCCTATGAGGACAGGCCTATGAGGACAGGCCTATGAGGACAGGCCTATGAGGACAGGCTATGACGACAGGCTATGAGGACAGGCTATGAGGACAGGCCTATGAGGACAGGCTATGAGGACAGGCCGATGAGGACAGGTTATGAGGACAGGCTATGAGGACAGGCTATGAGGACAGGCTATGAGGACAGGCTATGAGGACAGGCTATAAGGACAGGCTATGAGGACAGGCCTATGAGGACAGGTTATGAGGACAGGTTATGAGGACAGGCTATGAGGACAGGTTATGAGGACAGGTTATGAGGACAGGTTATGAGGACAGGTTATGAGGACAGGTTATGAGGACAGGTTATGAGGACAGGTTATGAGGACAGGCTATGAGGACAGGCTATGAGGACAGGCTGTGGTACAAGTACATCCTAATTGTGTAACATAAGAGCTGATACATTGAACACTTCACAATGGAGCAACATATTGGAATAGATTAATAATCATATAAAACAAGAACTTATGAAATTGAGGGGTCTAAGAACAAAAGTACCACAAGCTTACCAGCTGCACCATCATGTTGGAGACCTCCTGCAGCAGCACCACCAGCCTGGAGGGCTGCCTGTAGTGTTGGGAATTGGCCCACACCAAGCACACACAGTGGAAGAAGGGATGCATCTTCTGGAAGGTCTTTGAAGTCGCCCTCATCTCCTCAATGTGTCGTCTGAGGGGCTTGAGGTGTATGCTAATGTCCCTGGCTTCATCCTGGGCCTCCACAACACTCATGACCATGGCCTTGTAAGCAGGGAAGTAACTGCTCACTGACTTCTCCAGCAATCTGCTCATCTTGAGGACCTTCTCACTGTAGAGCTGTGGTGAAAGGGGAGGAGATATAAATATTGTATATTGTATGGTAAGGAGGAATGGAGTAGCTTGTGAATTGAGAGGAGGGAAATGAAGATCACTAAAGGGAGAGGAAGGAAAGGAGAGGGAAGGAGGGAGGAGTGGGAAGGAGGGAGGAGAGTTAAGGAGGGAGGAGAGGGAAGGAGGGAGGAGAGGGAAGGAGGGAGGAGAGGGAAGAAGGGAGGAGAGGGAAGGAGGGAGGAGGGGGAAGGTGGGAGGAGAGGAAAGGAGGGAGGAGAGGGAAGGAGGAAGGGAGGAGAGGAAAGGAGGGAGGAGAGGGAAGGAGGAGGAGAGGGAAGGAGGAAGGGAGGAGAGGAAAGGAGGGAGGTGAGGGAAGGAGGGAGGAGAGGGAAGGAGGAAGGGAGGAGAGGAAAGGAGGGAGGAGAGGGAAGGAGGGAGGAGAGGGAAGGAGGAAGGGAGGAGAGGAAAGGAGGGAGGAGAGGGAAGGAGGGAGGAGAGGGAAGGAGGAAGGGAGGAGAGGAAAGGAGGGAGAATTCAATCTCATCTTGAATGTGTCAGTCAAACACTGAATGCTTTGGTAGATATGTTAGTAGTTAGTGGTTGAATGATTCAATTCAATATGTGTCTCTGCATTGTATGCATATTTTTTCCTGTGTGTATAACATGTTAGGTACATACCTGACAGTAATCCCCAGCACAATGATAGATGAGAGTCCTCGTTAGTGCCTGTTCATATGCTTGGATAGCTTTAGGATTGGCTTGTAGCACTTATTGTGATTGGCATGGACTTTCTAAAAGGCAGCCATATGATCACCCTGCATGACAAAATAGAACTAAATACATTTTTGCATATTTATATCAAGTATATCTGGAAGGGCTTGCTGCATTCCCATTACAATTCTTCATACACCAGTACAGATGTACTTTTGGTGTTTCTAGCTGCAAAACATTTGTGTAGGTATATTCCTGTACACAAATTAATCTTGTGCAATTTTGTGGACCTTTATCTGACAGCTGGGTAAACCATGTAATATCCCTATTTCGAATTGTACCACTCCATACATTCCGTATTTTTCGCAACCCCTTAGCTACATTTTCTTGTGCCTACAATACAGTTACACCCACTATATAATCGCTACAACAAAACCTCACCATGCCATGTATCATATGAATTGAGGAGACCAAGCTCTTCACATACAAACTTTTTCACTTGCACCTGGTTGTCATGGCAACCTCAGTAATATGAAAACCTGAGAAGATACATGATAATTGAAGGTAGCATAGTACAAAAACTGCACCTCTGGCCATGACTTGAGGAAGTACATTTCTTGTGCACTCAACTTCTCTTGTTTGAGCAATTCTGTGCTCTGGTCTTGAGATAGTACAAACACCAACAACTCTACGTGTACTACATTGTATAAAGAAATACAATGTACTATACATAATGTTTGCAGTTCTTTTTATGCACAGGATAGATACAATCTAAGTATTCAATATCATACATGTACATGTAATTTGTGGCACAACAGACATTTAGTCATTTTAATCTTAGAGATCCAAATATGTGACAATAGCGAAGAGTAACACACCCACTGCATGCTATGCAACAAAATGGGACTGTGACAAAAACAAGAAGTCATTCTTGACGATAGAATGGATATCTGTGGATACACTTATACATGTAATTTATCAAAGGGAGGTCGGGGGGGGGGGGGGGGGAGACCAAATTATTCAGCTTTGTTTCCCCAGTCCCTGACGTTCTTTACTTTCTCATGAAAATATGACTAATAGCTTGGTGTGCAACTTGCAATTAAGAAACACTGGCTACTATCTAACATTGGTGTGCAGAAAATCATTAACATGTACATTGTAATCAGTTCTCTACATGCTGTATATCCACAACTAACTCTGTGGCCACATATTCAAATCCAAGAACACAAAGAAACACTTGCCATGCATGGATGACTATAAATCTACAACAATGCTGTCAGTTTTTTTAAGTAGTGATACCAGCAAAACTTTATCTTCTCATTTCTCTACCCAAGTCTGCTTTCCTGGTGATACATTGAGTGAATTTCTTGATATGACAGCAACAGGTATGGCCACCACCTCTTCCTTCACTACAGCAATTGAGTGCTCTGCAAATTAAATTGATCTGTGTAAAATCTTAACTTAGTGTAGCCTGAAGATGCAAATGTAGGCTTGTATATACTTGCCATGGGAAATTTATGTGTCTGCTAGTAATATAATGGCTTCCATAATCAACAGTTTGAACAGGCTATGTCTGACATTGGAGGTGAATGCAATACTTATAAGATACATGTATGCCCCTTAGTCTACTATGACATGTATACATTGAAGGTACTTGTGAAGAGTACATATAGATGTAGGTTACAGGTAACTGCACACATATTAGACTATAGTTTTTCGTTTTAACTTCACTCTTGTCATTTGAACAAGTACTTTCCATTTCTGCAAAAGTGCCCCTTTTCTAATGGAGTGACTGTCCCTGGTGTGACTGTGTGCCCCTGTAGGATGTCTGTGCCCCTATTGGGGTGACTGTGCCCCTGCTGAAGTGATTGTGCCCAGTGCCTCCCTATACATAGATGCAATCAACACATGCCTACCCAGACAGACATGTAATATTGCATCACTGCATGCATGCAGGCAGCAATCATGTGTAAACAGATCAGAAGGCAAAGAAGCCAGCTTGTGTAAACAATCGCATCTGATACCAACCCAGGGACAACCCACCCTGACTTGTACACGTAAAGCTGACCCAAAACCTTCTGTCTTCACTAGTCCCTAGCCTGGGCAATCAGTATTTGTACATGTGATTGAGATCTCAATAAGATCAGTCGGGTACCCAGACTAACAAACCAGCACATGTATACCCATCACACCGCATAGTTCATCACGCCTCAGGTTTATCACGCCCAACCTGCATGAACCACCAGGAAAAAAATAAAACAAAATCATTCGTAAAACTTGCCACACGTGACACTGGAGAAATTAAACATGCATACGTTTACGTACGTAGGCCTACGGTACATGTACGTGCGCACGGTTGGGGCCCCTCCTCGACCCAGTCCAGTTTTATTCTACGCTTTATTAAGGCCTACGGTGTTGTTCTGCTACTCAAAATGAATGAAAGAACGTGTTGTCACCCCAATTTTTCCTCAACTTGAATTATAACTGTTTCATTCGTTTTGAAAACATCACTGAACAATGCCCATGGCCATGCAGCTAACCGCTGATTTGATTACGGTATCGTCGCTTTTGTCAAGGATCCCTCGATACTGAGTCAATAAGACATGAATGAAACTTTTTGGAATTCGTCATTCGCAGCGCCATTTGCAGTTGATATGTCGAATCCCCCGTATCGCATGCTTAGTAGCAATAATCCGGGTAAAATCCCCCACTAATCTCCTATGGGGGTTGCACTTACCACTGATAGGTGCATTAACTTTACTTCGCTAATCGCTAGTTGTAAAGTCAAAGCCAGCAAATTCCACTTTCCAGCAAGCAAAAGCGGTACTGGGTCTTTGGGGCGGAGAATAGGTGGAGCCAGATATGAATTGCATTTCGTGTGCATGCTCGGAAGAAGAACGGGATGCGTTTAGGGTACATTGGTGGCTCGAATCGGGCGGGAAATATGCACTTACTTTGCACTGCCATTCACTACATGTATGTATGTTCCGAGTTTTCAACACGCGATCGCACCGCGAAAAATGTGCAGTGTCGTAGTGTGGTTGTTGAGCGCCCGGGGACATAATGCAATAATGGCGCCCCGAGGGTTGGTAGGCAGCCGCAAGGGCGGAGAGGGATATGCCGGGCCTCGATCCTCCCAGCAAGGGGGTATTTATGCAAAGCTCACCCAAAGGGGTCTGGGGCGGAGCCCCAGCCGCTTTGCAACGTTCGCACTTTTTAAGCCACAAAACATGATACTTTCGTATTAACAGACAAAAATTTAATACACTGCATTTTTGCTTCCGCAAGCAACCTATGCCTTCGCATGTACATTCAATCGTTTACATGTATATTACAGTTTTTTGGGAAGTATCCGCCCCCCGCAAAACTACCCTCTCGCTGACTGGCGCTATGTACGATAATGGCTAGGAGCCTGTGCATAACAGGCTCACAATGGCAGCGAGCGTCTGCGATAACCCTGAAGTTGGAACTGCAATGTGTCGTGGGTTTATAGAGGAGTTGCATTGACGTCACGCGCGTCTTGTATTGTTTAGTTATATTACTTACGTCATATGTATGTTGCTATTTTATGTACGCGACATGCTATAAATATTTACCACGTGAGCGTATGACACCGCCTTCTTTCCTCCGTTGTTCGTGACCGTCCGGTTATTGTTTATCTCGTACCCACGCCGGCCACGCGGTCTATATTTATAGCAACATACACAGTGATGTAAGACGCGCGTGACGTCACATGCAACTCCTCTATTCAACAGATTATGGAGGTGACGATTGGATACCGCATCTTAGAAATAAATTTAAACGTTTGCGTGCCAGATCGAGTGCAGATGTTTGTTACGTGTTAATAAGACTCAAGAGGTGCCCGCGGGCCCGTTCGCGTTAACGCGATAATTATTTGTGCAAATTGTCTAATTTTGGCGCCCCTAAACCCCTGCGCCCGGGGACATATGCCCCCCCCCCTCGCTACCAGTGGCGGCCTGGCCGGGGGGGCCAGGGGGGACACCAACCCACCTGCCGCTTTATGACATGGGGCGCCACGGGCACCGAAGGGCGCCTCACTCAACTTCACCGTCAATGAATTATCCAGCGCTAGCGCTCAATCGTCAGATTTAAAATTATAATCTTGATTTAATTAACACTTTAATTAACTCGCCTCTATATCTATGTGCGCATGTGCATGCATGTGCGCAGTGGCGGAACCGTTAACCTGAGCTAAAGTGAACGGCTGTGCGTCAGGCGAACATCAAACCCAAAGCTGCTGCAGCACGTGCGCATGCATGCGCAGTTTGTGGCTGTTTCGGTATGAAATTGTTCTGCAGCTTCATAACGCAAAGCTTCTGGGGGAGCTTACAGCGCTTCCCCATATCCCCTAGCCACAGATGTTTGCGGCTGGACAGTAGGTTGGATAATTAAGCGATACCGTAATTTAGTATTAGCCACAAAAAAAAATTCTAGCCGCATCTCATTATACGATATCTGTTTTTGCGAGCCTATATCATACTCGTCTTATGACATTCCGAGAAGAGAAAATGCTCATGAAAACACTCTACCACAGCTATACGTAAGCCATAATTGCCCAAGGACTACATTTATTATGAGTGGTTCTGCGCAGCCCGTTTTCACATCAATGTAACTTTGGCGGGAAAAGACGGGGTGTACTTGAGCAGTCTTTGTGGACGAACCAACCGGTAGAAATCTGTAAGCGAGTAATATAATGATCAGCACACATAGGAGAGTATATAGATATCACTCATGAATAGCCGCCTTTTTTTTTAACCTCAGAATAAGGCCGGAGTTTTTATGAATAATTTCAGTATTTAAGAATGGAGATACACGCAAAGAAAGTCGAAGAGCGATGCAGAGTGTGTGGCCGCTTCTTAGTGGAGGATAAAGCCAAAAAGAAGAGGAAAACATATAACTGCATACAGTTTGCAAAGGATTTGCACTCCAAATTCTTTATCAACACCTCCCTGGACACCACCCACCCACCCACCATCCTTTTCTATCCAGTGATACCACAAACATGGGCCCAACAGTATTCCTTTTGAGTGGAAGGCCCACACAGAAGTTGACTGCATGGTGATATTATAATTTTATATGCTGCATGTACATGTGTATGTGATAGTACTCAGATCTGTCATCCAAAACCACCACATGCAGGCTGTCCAGCCCACAATAGTGCAGCTCAGATTTACGTGGAATAGCCCCTGCCATGCAGACAGGCTTCTCAGCACACCATATACTTGCCAGTACCAACAATCCAGACGTACTGGACCAACTTCAGTGTCCCTTGTGCCTGACAATTGTGCACCACTGAACCATTGGAGCTACCATGTAGGGCACTGGCTGCATCGACATATCATACACTGGTTCATGGCTTCCAACTGCAGTAAGATCAAGTGTCCATGCTGCATCATGGACACTCCTTTGGCTCCTTCACCGCTGAAGCCCACACCACCATTCATTCAGACCTTGCTAGTGGTACATTGCCAGCAAACATGTGGGAAGGAAATACTGGCTGGTGAGTACAGCACTCACAAGTGTGCAGAAGAACCTAGACCTTCAGACGCTGATGTGCAGACAGCATGTCACACAGTCACTGGCTTCCACCAGCTCTCAACAGATCGTCTGAGGGAGAAAGTAGCAGAGTCCATCCATACCAAGTTGACTTCTTGCAACGTACATGTACGTACCATTCGGTACATGACCCAGTTAGAAGACTGTCCTTGATTATGAAGGAACACCTGCTTCCTATAGGTCCACAAAACGTGGCAGCGATCCCTCCCCCTGATACGTATACCGTTAAATTCACGATATTTCAGCAATACGCATCTCTAGCCCAAAAAAAGGCGGCTATAAGCAGATAATGGAATCAGTTAGTACCTTCTGTTATCTCTAAGATTTACTTGAATCAAAACTTTTTACCGGTCGGGAGCGTGGAAAACTTACTTCAAAGTGGAGAGGTACGTCGAGGGTTACCCGCTTTCACGAGCCATAACTTACCGTAGCGTCAAAACTGTAACACGAGAAACGCAGTATTTGTAGGAAGATGATGCTTCTTTTGTTTCGAGGTTTTAAATGACGCTGGTATAATTCCTGTTTTTGTACAGGAGGCTCACGTTTCTTAGCTCTGGTTGCCTAGGACGTTGCTAAGGGAATACGTAATCATTTCAATATTTCGGGTTATAAACCTACTGTCCACAAAATATATGGCCGCAAACACCTGTGTAGCTGGAGCGACGCCCCCTCCCGCACCAACCCCCTCCCCCCCCCCTTCCTGAAATTCTACCCTTAACTTGCCCTTGTCAACCCCCCCCCCCCCCCCCCCCCCCCCCCCCCCCAAACTCTAAATCCTGGATCCCAACTTAATATTGCCGCGCTAATATGTTACAGGAAGAAATCTGGTGCATGTAGCTTGTAGCATACCGCAGGTTAAAAATAAAGAACTTCCATGAGTACCGACGACAAACTGCTGATAGAGCGGATTGAGATCACTGAGTGAAACTGTGAAAGTGGTACAGCGCAATATGAGTTACACTGTGTATAATGTGTTACGTGTCGCACATCGCGTAATTCACTATGTAAGCTTGCGTATGTTTGGGTCTGGGTACGAAACTGGGGGCGGGGCGGGGCGCCGTTCTCGTGTGTGCCCCCCCCCCCCCCGGCCCCCCCCCCCCGCCATAAAGTAGCCAGGCCGCCACTGCTCGCTACGCCACTGAAAATGTGGAGTTCTAACCCGCTATTCTCGTGCCCAGACCCAATGCATCGCAGCTGCGGATGAATACATTACCGCTACGCCTATGCAAGCGTAGCGGTAATGTAATTCATCCGCAGCTACGATGCATTGGGTCTGGGCACGAGACTACTAACCCGCGGGGTTAACGAATGTTGTACCCATTGCACGGAAAATACTTAGATAACAAAAATCGATTTCCACAGAGAGAAATGGTGTAAGAACAAGTGTATGAAAATTGAAAGGAATAGGTTGCACCGTTGCGAAGATGTGTTGTTTAGTGTAACGTGCAATTTTTATAGTGATAAGATTATAAATTCATAACTCCACAAGCCCGATTTTGCTGGACACTGTCCATATAAATTTTTCACTTGCAAAAAAAAATTGGAGCTTTTGGATTGCAAAAAAGGAGGTCTCGTTACCAGGCGTCACAATGAAGTAAGAGATACTCTTGGTGATCTGTCATCTATTGTTTACAAGGACATCATCCGGGAACCAGCGATTCAAGAGGCATGTGAAGTCGCAGATGAACCCTCCTTAGTCGCTGACCTTGGTGTACGAGGAGTTTGGCAGCCTCAGACTCAAGCACTTTTCGACATACGTGTTATACACAGAGATGCACCATCTCATATTAACAGAAGTGTAGCGGCGATTCTAGCATCAGCAGAAGCAGAAAAGAAGAAAAAATACAACGATGCTGCTAATGCTCGACGAGCCTCATTTACACCATTCGACGATTCGTGGTTTCCGTTGATGGTGCTTTGGGACTTGAAGCAACCTATTATCTTAAGCATCTTTCTGAAAACACATTTGCCTTAAATGGGGAAAGTCTTATGTCTTCGAGGTTCCCGTGTAAAATGGAGGAGTGCTCTGGACATGGTTGATGGCATAGGACTTCCCAGCATACAAGAATAAGTTTATGTGTGTATATGTGTGCTCAGTTCTCTCATGTTAAAACTTATCACCTACCTATTTTTGTTTTAGCCTTATGTAATGTATTCCCTTATTATGCTGTGTTTAGATCTTTGGATGCCTATAAAATTACATTATTATGTTCTTTTAAAAATACAATGATTATTAACTGTTTATACAGTCATTGATCCAACACTATTACAGGCACTGTAACAGGAACAAATTATTCATTATGTAGATCTGTCTGCGCCCAGTCGCAAAACATATCTATCCTTTGCCGGCGATTTTGTAAGCTAATAGTGCCTATGACTACTCCCCATGCCAACACTAAGTTTAGTTGGTGCAGGCAATAAGCCTTGACCTGCCTGAATCCTCCCTCACCTGGACGTTTGCAACAGATCCTCCAGTAAGGTCTGCCTCAGTCTCGCAAGCCAGAACCTACTTCGTTATTAAGTAGATCTGGCTTGCAAGACTAAGGTCTGCCATTTTAACACCGGGTTTACGACAGATGCGGGGAAATCTTGATTATTTTGGGGATATTCATAAAATGAAAAATTCCCTCCGTTTGGAGTTTTGTATTTTTTCTTGCAGCATTACATTCAGTGCTCCAAATGTAAAGCTGCCAAAACTGAATTTTTCAGTTTTTGGCTTATATCTTTTCAACCGATCATATTTAGAGCAGGGCAATTACATTTTCACATTCAGCAAACACTTCTGTGTAAGTAATTGTGGTGTTAATCTAATTAGCACACGTAAGCAAAGCTTGGCTACTTGTAAACAAATAACGGTCAAAAGCTCATTTTTCAATCATAACTCCCACCAGGAATGCAACAGTAAGTTCCAATTTAGCTTTCCATCTCTTATTGCGCACCTTTGCAAACGCCGTACATACTTATAAAAAATTATACAAATACTCCGACCACTTCTTTGTAACAGTATGTAAAAATCATTTCTTAAGTAGAACTAAATCGTCCGAATTTCAGCGAACCGCGAACGTCCTCGAAAATTTGATAAATCCGGACCGATCTTCCCAAGCAGTTGGACTTAAGATGCCAAATCAACCATATATATAGGAGATCTAATGTTGTACTTACAACATAAATTTGAACTTACTGTTGCATTCCTGGTGGGAGTTATGATTGTAAAATGAGCTTTTGACCGTTATTTGTTTACAAGTAGCCAAGCTTTGTTTACGTATGCTAATTAGATTAACACCACAGTTACTTACACAGAAGTGTTTGCTGAATGAGAAAATGTAATTGCCCTGCTCTAAATATGATCGGTTGAAAAGATATAAGCCAAAAACTGAAAAATTCAGTTTTGGCAGCTTTACATTTGGAGCACTGTATATAAAGCATTTTGATACTCAGTGCATATTTACGACTGCCCTAAAGTAAATGCCCACGTTTTATACAGGTTCGCATTGTCGGAAAACTCCGCAAACATGCCAAGGCAGGTGCACTTTTTTTCTGAGCAATCCCTAGTCGATCTAACTACTTTATTAGTTGAATATGTGTATATGTATAACAAAAAGAATTGCTTCTTCACCTTCGTTTCTCCGTTTGTACTGTTTTGTAAGTATTTTCAGTCCTGTCAGCCGGTCGCACGATAATGTGCCACGCCCATCTATGGAGATCTACATGTTCCAATAAACTAAATAGTTCTCCACGCGATGACAGGTGGTTAGTTTCTATTGGCAATGCATAAAATACGCATGCATATCAACACAATTACACAGTTTTAAGAGTGCATACACGCTTTTACTCGTTCAATCAACTCTGGCTTGTTCCCAGTTTTATTTACAATGTGCTCAATAAGATAAGTCTGAAGTTGAGGCTTGGACCATTTGAGCAGTGGTTTGCTCCAATCAAATGTAGTGTGTGACATCTTCTGCTTCTTTTTTTGAGCCGGTTCGTCATTACTGAGATCCTTGTATGAGTGACCCCTTCGTTTCTTCCCCTGAGCTGACCCACCAGGCACATCCTTAGATTGCCCAATAGCCTGGTAGGATGTACGTACTTGCCCAACAACAGGCAACTCAGCTAATCGAATTCTTCCTGCCACATGTTCATCGGTGAGACGTACAACAACAGCTGCCTCTGCAGAAACCTTGGCACGTCTGGCTATAATTTTCTCCTGCCAACAGCGAGCAATAAATTGCTGTACACTGATGCTGAAAATAGGATGCATGGCCTTACGTACCTGGGCCCATACAACTCGAAAATTACATTCAAATGTAGCAGGTGGTGAAGAATCCAGAGTAGAGAATAAGGTTGACATATTAGCAATACAACCTGACAAAGAGAAATCCCTTGTGGCAAGGATTGTACCTGCATAGCGCATGGCTACACTTAGAGCATCTTTGGATTGGCAGGCACCACAACATGCATGTTTCTTTAGGAACACTTCCGATTTGAAATGGTACTTGCATGTGTTACACTGGGGATATATTTTCCTCACCTCACCCCGCTTCATAGCAGCCTCTTCCTCCCTTTTCTCTCGCTTCTGTTCACTTGCAAGTCCTATTCCTCTTCCTCTTCTTATACCGATGTTGAGCTTTACTTAATACAGCCATGTCGCTACACAAGTCACTGCTCATGAGAACATTCACACCAGTAAAATTAACAGCTGCTTGTTGAAAGGGGTTCACATCCTTTGATGCTGGCTGGATTACAGGTAGAGTCACAGTTTTAGAAGGAATGTACTGTCCCATGTTCCTAATAAATTCAGTGTTGTGACCTGCTGCGCAATGCCACCAGTGGTAATGTACTCAGAGGCATAAAAGCCAGCAATCCCTGAAGAGTTGATGTGTGAAATGGAGCCTTGAAATCAGGCTTTAAGAGCAACACAGTCAACCATGGCGTTGGTACTCAGCATTCTACTTGGGCCTGAAACTTAAGCTCAGCAACCAATGTTTACTTCATATTGAAATGCTCAAGCCAGAATTAGGTCGGCAAAGTACCAAAAGGAGCCAGAAGGTGCCTCGCTCCCAAAGTATGGTAAGATTTCTCATGCTTAATGGCTTCAATGATGTGTGTTGCAACAATGGAATGGAAACTTGATCCTACAGTAGTTTCACCTCCAACATTGGCATCTGCCTCATTTTGAACATGGGTGCCTGGTATAAAAAATATTTTCTTTAATACCTTGTCGTCAGGTAGGTTCAAAGCAGAGAGGAGCAACTTGACCCAACCCTTCACACCCTTCCAGAATATGGATTGAATCCTTTGGAAACCATCAGCAATCAAATCTTCCTTAACTCTAGCAGCTTTTCGATGGTCAACACTTGGAATATGGCTTATGTCAGAACCGGCTTCAGTACCCAACAGACTCAGAACATGGCAAATGAAATCCCGACTGCCATAATTGTGGTGTGATGTGCCTTTGTGTGGGATAGCAGTACCAGGAACATCTGCAGTGGCAGCACCAGAATCAGTACCAGGAACATTAGCCATTGTTGCATCACCAGAGATAGCTGCGGGAACAGTAGCTGGAACATCAGCAGTTATTGCTGCAGGAAAAATACTAGTGCCAGCAGGAACAGTTGTACTAGCGGGAACAATAGCGCTAGCAGGAAGAACAGTGGCGCTAGCAAAAACATCAGTAGGAATAGTAGCGCTAGCAGGAACATCAGTGGGAGCAGTAGCGCTAGCAGAAACATCAGTACGAACAATAGCAGGTTCAATAAAAGTGCTGACATGAACAGCTGGAGCGCTACGACGACGATGTCTAGCAGCATGATTGGTTGGATACGCTACTGGTCTCGGCCGTACATCATTTTGGGAGGGACGTCCGCGGGTTTTTCGTCGACAGCTGCAGCAATCATGGCAAACTCCGGACTTACATGTTCTGCAAGCTCCACTTCTATGTTTGCCCTTTTGTTCAGAGCATCCAGGCGGCATAGCGCATCCCAAATTGCAAGTGAAAAAAATGTTTTACTATTGCCGTTAATAAGTTACGCAAATTCATTGCCGACGATCAGCTCTCGGGGGAACTAAAAGATGCAGTGTCTCCTGAATGGAAACTGGTTATTTGTTCTTTTCTCTTACATAAGCTTTACATCTACTTGCTATACTAATGAAACATTCAAAAAGCAAGTACAAAAAAAGAGCACTCGTTAAAACGATAATGAGCTGGCTTCGACACGTTACAGTACGATAAGCGTCTATGCCTGCAGATTTTTTATATTTCTCACTTCATTAGTAATGATTGGAGTATTATATAAAATGTTTTGCTTAGAAGAAAACTCATAGGAGGGAATTATGAATATAATATATTCCCCAAAATTTCCCCGCATCTGTCGTAAACGCTGTGTTAAATTCCTGTAACTTCTCAGAAATAAACTTGAGACGACAGTGGACTTCAGACTACTTAAATATCTATGGTTCAATTAAACTTATTTATTAAACCTCATATTAAAAATATATGCACATGTACATTTTGACATAGATATTATTCCGTATAATATCTATGATTTTGAGGTCCAAAATCAATTTCATCAGTACAGTATGCAACAAACAAAGTTATATCAAAGACAGCTTATGTGTGCAGAAATAATCATGCAATGGATGCATCAAGGCAATTCTATCCACTTGACCATTTGAAGGTTTACTTTTAACCTTTGCAAACAGAATGCCAGCTATTTGACACTTTTCATCATCACATATAACAGCCACAGATCCAGAATCTCCTTTGTCAAATATTTCATCTCGTTTGTACTTTCCAGCTGCATCAGGAAACTTTCCAAGATACATTACATTCTTTATACCATGCTTCGTTCCATCATCCAAATTATACTCTATGTATTGTACTGATAACCAAAGCACAGTCATTTCACTTTTTTTTGTTTCTTTACCAACTTTACATATAGATTTGCCATATAGTTCCAGAGGTTCTCCTGAATATATTTCCCGAAGTTGATGAATTTTCCCTTTTAGACAAGTAAATTCATTTGAAATATTTTTAGGCTGCTCAAGACTAATAACACAAATGTCATGTCTTTCATCTATTGTTCCATGGCAATATGTGCCTTGTATTTCCCCACCTTGACAATTCATCCTTATATCATTCATGTCTTGAATACAATGCTGACAGGTGATACACATCACATTTTGGCTATCTGGAGACTTCACATAACATCCAACACTCCCACCATATTGATCATTTCCAATTCTGATGCCAGGACTACAGGCTGCAATAGGACACTCATAATTTTGATCTATTAGTATTTCTAAATCCAGTCCAGGAATATGTTTTTGTGCCAATTAAAAAATATCCCTTTTAATTTCTTCAGTAGAAATAATAATTTCAATGCACAGTCGTGGTTGTGGTTTTTCCTCCTGCTGATTAAACTACTTTGACCAATTGGCTATGAATTTGAAGCTTTGAATCCATAATAGCATTGCATAATTCCTTGGATTTATCAACAAACATTTTGTATTGGTCTTGAGGAATACTTTTTAATGCTGCAGTGAAATCTGGGAATGAAGACAGAAGTCATGTGTAAGAAAATGCACAGAAGTCATGTGTAAGAAAATGCACAGAAGTCATGTGTAAGAAAATGCACACATGTACAACAGAGTATCCAAATATAATTTCAAAGAAACCCTAGTACTTCAGTTACACTAATCATCCACACATATACTAATGTACATCTGATTGCTTATCTGCCTGCATCACACACTTATTTTGTTCCAGGCACTATTTCACAACAAATTGTTCTGTCAATAGCTAGACATGTAAGTAAAACAGTGCCCATATGTTTTTATTTTATTTTCCTGCTGTTGAAAACTGCTTGCATATTGCCAATCAGAAAAATCTTTCTTGAGTCTTGCAATATGCAAGCAATTTACAAACAGCAGAACAAAATTAATACATGGGAATTGTTTATGAACACATGCATTAATTTTCAAAAAGTGTCAGCAGTGCAATATGTGAATTTGAAAGAAATCTGAAGGGGTGTTGGCAAATGTGCCGATCCATTATAGAATAGCTCAGTAAAGGAAAAGAATATAAGCCAGTTTCTACAAATGTGAATTCTGTTTGGTAGCATACTTGTACTTACTTTTAAAGATTCACACTATATCATTTAGCATGTCATCAGTGTTTGACCAATCCATTGCACTACCTTTGAGGAGGAAGGCACACATTGCTGATGAATGTATAGCCTTCAGAGACAGACATTTTATGAAGGATGTTCAAGAACAACATGAGCGTAATATAGATACAAAACAACACCCGTGTTACAGAATAATAGCAGGTGCAATAATTATGTTACCAGCTTTTGTAGTGCAATACAATGCCAGTACCTGCTCAGGACACAAATCACAAGCATTTCTTCATAACACGAGTGTAAACTTATGATAAGCGGTACAGTACTTATTGGCTCCCACATGGCCATTTTCATGTGGCCCTATTCAGAAAAATTCAAATGTCATGCCCTTAGTAACAGCCCTTGACAACTGAGACCTTTAGAAGAAAAAAGTGGAGCCTTTAGCCAACATTTTAAGGCCGCATAAGAAGAGAAGCACTCTTTCTCTAATGGTGATGGAAGTTGTGTGGCTAACTTAGATTATGATGTGAAATTACAGCGCTTGAAACCTGTACCTTAAAAAAGCTCATGCTGAAGGTACTAATAGGCAATGGTATTGGTGTGTAGCCAACCTTTTTTTGACAGTGTCACAGCAAATTTTATCCCCCCTGAATACTTTATCCAGGGGAATAATCTGTTATATTTCTTCCACTTGGCTACCCTGGGATAATTTACACGTATTCTTCATTTGGCTTGAAAATGAGTACTTCACATAGACTACCGCACTTCTAGCAGAGATGGTAACCCTCAGGCTTCACATATGTATATCCTGCTAAAGCTACAGCAATTAAACGAGAAACAGGGAATATGCCAGCAAGTTACTATGTTCGTCCAGAAAGAACGAATACTATATTACCAAACAACAGATGTGGTGAATGAGATCAGTATCAAATGGGTCATTACTATTCATTGCAAATGAAATCGAAAACGAGAGTACCAAGATTATTTGTGCCTGCCATGCATGATGGCACTGATGGGTGCCACTACAGCAGGGACAAACCGAATTTCGCAGAACTGATATATACACGTATCATGTCGAGGAGTCTGTGCGATCTGGGTCTTATTCTAGGCATTCTCTAAGCACATGGAGGATGCATAAAATGGTCTTATACCATTTACAATTGACTACTAAGTATGCATCAGGATGTTCCAATGAAATTTGCATGACAAATGCAGCCTCACATAGCAAAACATGACTCACATGATTCTTCACAATTGAGCCCCTTCTTCATGATGCACAATCGTAACCCTCATATAGCGATCAACCATGAATCAAACTCTAAACGTAATGGTGCGAAATCCCATGTAGGTTTTTAGCCCTGGTACCAAGGTTCTGTTGAGAACATGTGAAACTCACATTGGATGAAAAGTGGCAGGGTCTTTTTGAAGTTGTTGAAAATTTATGTATAGGATGTTATAATTTGAAATCAAGGTTGTATTATGCAAAAGGCTTATTAATAGTTTTATAATTATTGGATTTCTTGAACCAATTAAAGTGAGTATATGTTATGCTCATAATTTGATGAAATCATTCTATTACATGCCCGCTAAAAATGCTGCATAGAAAACTTTTCCCCCTATTTAGGATGGAGCACTGGGAATTAAGTTGTGGAACGCAGGGTGTAATTAATGTCAAATTGTGGATGCAATAAGCATATGGGACAGTGTCCAGCAAAATCGGGCTTGTGGGTTTATAATTTTATCACTATAAAAATTGCACGTTGTACTAAACAACACATCTTCGCGACTGTACTACCTTTTCTTTTCAAAATTTGTACACTTGTTCCTACACCATTTCTCTGTGTGAAAATCGATTATTGTAATCTACACCTTTTCCGTGCCGTGGATACAACAATCGTTTACCCCGCAGGTTAGAAATCCACATTTCTCCACGTACGAGTGTTGAAAATGCGTCAAATTCGGAGTGTGCATAGACGAGTCCTGTAGCTATTGATTTGTTCTGTTCGTTAGTTTCTGAATCATCCGTTACGGAGATACAGTTGAGCAAACTACAGGCACATTTTCCCGCTTGATTCGCGCCAATGCTATAATCACCGCCTTCCCATTCACTGAGCGGGAGGTGATTTGCCAAAATCATTGGCGCGAATCAAGCGGGAAAACGTGTCCGTAGTTTGTTCAACTGTATCTCCGTAACGGATGATATAGAAATTAACGAACAGAACAAACCAATAGCTACAGGACTCCTCTATGTGCAAACCGAATTTGACACATTTTCAACACTCGTACGTGGAGAAATGAGGATTTCTAACCCGCGGGGTTAACGATTGTTGTATCCACGGCGTAGATCACAAAATCGATTTTCACACAGAGAAATGGTGTGGGAACAAGTGTACGAAAAATTTGAAAAGAAAACATAGTACCGTTGCGAAGATGTGTTGCTTAGTACAACGTGCAATTTTTATAGTGATAAAATTATAACCCCACAAGCCCAATTTTGCTGGACACTGTCCCATATATTAATACAGTGTTCTTTCCAGATGATAATGATGCCATTAACGATGGTGATGGCAATGATTACAGTGATAAAGAGCCCTTACTTAATGATAGTGGGCAGAGTGAATGTCAGGAATCATTGCATTGCAATGTACATGTACTTCATGAGCAGTTTGATCACCACAGCTGATACATTTATGGGATCAGGTGCAGATAAGTTGTGTCATAGAGCAGAGGAAATGAAGACTTAGATGTAAGTTAATGAATTCATTTGGGTGGATAGAATGATATCTACTCATACACTCTGCTGTTTACTATTATTGTTTGTCTTAAAACTTTTGTCCAGTACGATGTTACGAAAAAGGTTGGCTACTTCTGCATTTTATATATATGCTCTCCTAGGTGTACTGATGAGCATTATCACTTGCTGATCATTTTCTATGGGTTGGTTCTAGGGACATGAAATACACCACTTCCTTAACTGCGACGTCACATACATATAGTTGTGAAAATGGGCTGCACACAATCAGGAATAACAATGCAGTTCTTGCACATAGCCTTTTTATGTGCTTTCATAATGAAGTACAAGCGGTTATTGTTATCTTAGCAAGTTACCTTTGACGGTATCATCTTATTATCAATTTACAGTCCAGCTGCCAACACCCATCACGGGCCTGAAGAGTTAATAAATTACATAGAAAAAAAGTGTACTAAATTTGCAAGTGCTTTATATTTAACCTTTAATCTATTTTCATTCTTAATTCAGGATGGAAATCCTGAATTAAGGATGACTTTACGCTGCGCGTATCGACATCCATTCAAACGGTATTGATGTTTTTTTTTTTGCTATTTAGCTTCTGTAGGCTTTCCATATATACAGCGCTATCCATTTTAGTCGTTCAAATTTTTATTTCTTTTTGAAAAAACAATGTTTAGGTTTAGTTAATTTTTTCGTTCACAAATAATGCTGCGGTTACCATCAAAGTCAGGTAAAAAGTTGAGGAAAGAGCAGGAAGCTTACTTTCAAGACAGAAACTGTTACAAAGATCTATAAGGAGAGCCATATAAGCACATTCAAGAAAATGGGACACAGGAGGTACGAGCATCGAATTAACTCAAGGCGGGCTAAGCGAAGCGAGTCAAAGAGGGCGGTACGATGGTTAGCCTCCGCAAAATAAAAATAAAAACGCATTTCTGTCATTGAGAGCGATGCAGAAATACCTGGCATCGGTAGAAATGCTGTCACCAGTACTGTTGGGACATAAAAAGAAATGGGGGATGCTCGGACAGTGATCATTAATTGCACTTTTCTATTATTTTATGTACAAGTTTGAAAAAATACAACTTCTACCAAGAGTCTGCAGGTGCTACCACCAATACATTGTAAGTAGTGAAAAGGAGTAAAATTGATATGTTCAATGCTCTTTGTAAGCATTAAAAACTATAAATTGCTAATCATTTAATTAATGTAAGCGAGAGCAACGAAACGTGCTTATGCATCCTTGAAGTTTGGGCAGCTTTCTAGATGATTAAAATTATTCCATGCTATAGAATGTGCGCACCATTGGTGAAACAAATAGCTTCTATGTTTTTATGATTTTAATTTTCACTGCAATGGTTGTTATAAACGGAAGAACTCATTATCCTGAATTCAGGATTGTACCGATCCTGAATTCAGGATCGTTTCACGCAGATTAAAGATTAAGGCTGTCAGCTTTTGCAGTGAAATAATAATTACAAAGTTGAATTTAGATGTCTATTTACAATAAAAAATCGTTCCATTGCATAATTTCAAAAATGTTACTGTGAACATACACTGCATGGTCATGTACAAGATATGCAAAATCATGTCACCACTATGCAACCTTTTACCATTAACGAATAAGTGCCTGACGCTACATTTACCTAGCATTCACTAGGTTAACCTAGTGTTTTTTGAGGGGTCAGAAAGCTTCCATCAATCTTTCATAAGGTGATGCCCATACTACTAGGGAGTAGAATATTTCCACCAAGCCGGACGTGCAATAAGGCATGTTTACCAGAGCTAGGCACTAAAGTTTGCGCCAAAGGCACCTAGTAGTGTCTGATTGATGCAAATAGTGCCCAAAGCTTAATCCTAAGCTGTGCGCATTGTGTCTAAAGATAGTTGTCACATTTACCTAGTTGTATAACCTTTGCTGTACCTTACATACACAACAATAGTGCTGTAAATTGTGAAGTAAAATGCCACAAAGCTTGGGTAACCTAGTGTTTTTACTGGCACCTTTATATTAAGAAAGTGCAAACTGTGTTACTTTAAATTAGCATGCAATTGGTTGTGGCATAGAGTGCATGAATTGCTCCAAACATATATGTGAGTGTTGGGCTTTCAGGTGAATGAATTTTAGATCTCACATACCAGTAATGAGTATTTAACAACACAATCATAGGCACTCTGTTAAACAAACTGGTTTTGGATATCCAAAATCTAAATATGGGACTTTGTTACACAAAATCGGGCCATATTTCTTACAACACAACACATGACTTCCTGTTCACATAGCTATTCATTTATGAATTGTGGTTAGTCCGCTGTTCCACATTACGTGTAACTTAAAGTCCAAGAAGTAGCATGTATACATGCACATTAGCTTGTAAAATGACAGTTGAATCCTGGACATTTTTAGTTGTAGAATTACCAATGCTTTTTTGTAGCTAAAAAATTCAGAGGTTTAAAAACATACCATCTTGGTACATGTAGGTATTTCAAACCCATCCAGAAATGCACACAAAGACCACGCAATGACAGAATTTTGGCACAGGTTTTCACATTGAGGAGATACACGTACATACAATTACCAACCTTTGGCACTAGGGCATAGTTTCAAGACAGTGGTCTCCTCACAAGAAGACTTCATCCCAGTTTCAGCACTGGGGATAAAAATAATAACAAACAACACTAAACATGCCAACAATGAGGTAAAGGACATTTTTTGGGTGACATTGAATCATGTTGTCAAGATGTTATACAGGTCATATTCACAAATCAATCATTTCAGTGAGGCAAATATCTATATATTTTATGTGACAATATGCCATTGTATTGTAAAAGTAGGTTTCTAGCAAGATCAGACATCAGCAACTGACCAGAGTGTTATTGTTTCTTCATTTTATAGTCCAACCTTATTTACTACACACCCTATACGAGTTGCAAACTCTCATAAAACGTGACCTGCTTATTAATGAGACTCCTGATGATCAGATCATTTAGCTTGTTGTTGTTATAGAAAAAATGAGCAGTTTCATGTTGTCTGATGCCACAAAACTGGTGGTTGTAGAGAACAAAAATCTTGCCCGACCTCGTACCCGAAACCATGGTACATATATTGTATTCCTTGTTGTTATTGTGGTTCTCGACCATGCATAACTCGGGATTTGAATACTTTAAAGAATGAAAATCACACCAATAGCTTCAGAATTGGTTGACATACTTTTGAATTGGTTGACATACTTTTGCTTTAGTGGTCAAGGCTACATTATATATATCGGTGGTTGAGTTAGCAAATAACATATATTAACGCATCCTGTATCTGACAGGACCCAGTTGAACTTACTTGCTTTATGCAACCATAGATAATAGAATAAAGGGATTGGAAACGGTAAAGATTACGGGATTGATCCACATTTTGTAATTCCGTAAATTTGTGTTCCTTGTCTGCTATATACGATCCTTTGAAGCGCTATTTTGATGACGAGAAAGGAGTTAGACACTCATAGAATGATGCTGTCTAAAAAAGCAGCCAAAGTCATACATGTACTTGACCCAAGTGCCAATGACCACCATGATGGCTAGCTAGAACAAGTGCGCACGAATTAAGCTTCACCGAGAAAGTAGATACAAGCTTTATGCTCTTTAAAACACTTTCTTTGAAGGTTTCCAGTTTTTTTTACAATTCCCCATTGATTTTGCTGTTGTTGGGATTTTCTCTTCCTATTCTTGCACGATCGACCCAACGAAGCTTGCTAGCCATTTGCTACTGTAACACACACACAACATACAAGAGATATTGATTACGCCACTCAATATGTATGTCTGATTCAATATATGCACTCAAATACTCTAGAATCCAAACCACTTTTCTGGGAAAATTACACAAAAAGGTACAATTTTTGGACATCATAAGCGGACAAATTCCCGATCTACGACGTCAAATCTCTTCATAGAGACTCCTAAACACTACAACGCCACACTACCTACTACGTACTCTATATGTGAACTAATAAAATGGATTTACAATGTTGCTAGTGTCCAGGAAAATCACCCAACCACTACCCGATCAGGTTGCAGCTACGATCGCTGTCTGCCTCAGCTGAAACGTCTGTAAAAGAATAGCTATATGCTTTTTGGGTGTCAAAAAGGTTGCTCTCAAACAATAAAAAGTTAAACGACACTAAAGAAGCTCTTTAAGGAAGGATGCTCAATAGCTCACACACCCACTACAAAGATTCAATGCAAGCAC
Source organism: Spongilla lacustris (assembly GCA_949361645.1). Taxonomy (NCBI): domain Eukaryota; kingdom Metazoa; phylum Porifera; class Demospongiae; order Spongillida; family Spongillidae; genus Spongilla; species Spongilla lacustris. The sequence continues at coordinate 5,639,342 of OX442423.1, read as the reverse complement.
GGTCATGTAACGGAACGTGATGTCACGTCACGTAAATGTATATACCATTTCCAATCCGTTTATTCTATTATCTATGATGCAACAGCCTCGACTGTCAGTCGATCTCCAGACTACTTGGGACTGTGGTGATGCAGTAAATGTTATGGTCTGGGCATGTGCATGTACATTGATAAAAAAATAATAGTGATCAAATTATTCACTAGACTTCGATAATTGTTTATTTGACATTAGTGAAATTTGTTTTCAAAATGCCTTCATGTCAGGAGAAGTGGAGAGCCAAAGAAATACCTCAAAAATCAAGACAACATTTTAAATTACGCCCAAGCATGTTACAAAGCAGAGCCTGAAAAGAAATTTGCCTCTCAACGAATACAATATCAAGTAAAGCCTGAAAGGAATGGACTGCTAAAAGACATACAGAGCTCGCTTGGCAAAAGAGTGTGATACAGGGAGGCTAAACAGCCCTGAAGTACAATAAAGTCACACAAAGGAATGTCGTGCTACAACTGCTACTTACTCTTACATAACTACTTGTATGTTGCAGGTCCATCACAATTGAGGCTGGAATGTTACAGTAGACATGTGATTGCTGATATCATCAGGTGTATGTATTAATGCACGGCTTCACTGAAAACAGCTTCTACCTGTGAAGTAAGAACCCTGCACATTTGTGTTGTTATGTATAGTTTGTACATGTAAGCATGTCTGGAGCATAGAAGAGGGTCAGATGTCATGCTTATGAATATATTATTAATACATGTAGGTCCCTTTCTTCACAAGCACAATTACATGTACATGTACTTACAAATGCCATATGCACTACCATACTCTTGAAAAAGCTTTTAATGAAAGTATGCATACATTTTTTATCCTGAGGCTCTCAAATGAGGGCAATTACAAATCATTTAGCCTATAGTGAAGACAGGAAGTATATGTAACATGGCATTTGTAATAATGAATAGCTTTACAAATCAAAAGTCGTGGGTTTGTCCTTGAGTTGGGTTTGTTTACTTATGCTGGCTTGTTTTTCTTCTGATTTTACATGTTACTTATGCTTCTGTTTTAACTATGGTACGCAATTATAATCCGGTTTATGCATGCAGATACATGATTGTGGCTATACAGCTGTGTAACTGCTGATAACTTCATTTTGTGTGTTCAATTTCTTTACCTCTGTAGCTACTCCGTATATGAAACAAAAGACAAAGTAGTAAGGGAGTATAAAGATGGCCTCGTAAAGGCTATTCTATGCATGGAATAACACATTGTTAGATCGCTTAAAATGATCCTTTTGCAAAACCCACTCATGATTAACAGGCCCGTACCAGTTCTGCACATGTGAAGTTAAGTGCAGATGTCATTGCTTAACAAGGCACTGACCATGCTACATGGTGTTTGCTATTAAAATAGCAGAAAATGACATTCTAGCCAGGGTAAGGTACCATACTGCTAGTTCAGAGCCTTTCTTTTATGAAGCCTCTTACAACAACACAAGGCAGCTTGGTGCCATACCAGTAGACCCATAGCATTGAGGTCAGACAAAGATGCTATTTCAAAAAAGCAATCCAAAGGGGGGTGGAGGGGGGGTGGCCCAACCAGGACCAAAAAAATGGGGGGCAGAATCACTCTGACAGGGCTGTTGATTATGGAAGCCATTATATTAATAGCAGACACGTTATCCCATGGCTAGAACACATCTGACCTCAGAGGTCATCTCACTCTAAGCTATAGCATTATAATTCGTTACGAGATCTATACACAATTAAGCTTACATTTACGTCCTACATCATCACACATACTTTCATTACAAGCACAGATGCCTGACTTTTGGTCAACCTAAATATATAAGATTTAGTCGTGGGATTGGATGTGCATGCCCCTTACACGGAAGTGTAAGTGTATGCATCGTAGCTGCTTGTGAAGAAAGGATCCTGCATGTTGGTGTGTTATGTAGATTTAAGCATTCTGAATGTTACAATTTAAGCATCCAGTTATGAACAAGTAAATAAAAACACTAAAGTTGGTGGTATATAGGATTTGAAGGCAATAGTGGTGTCAAAGGAGGGAAACAAGGGTTGAAAAAATAGTCCTATATTAAGCACACATTGTTGGACATTATGTTGTTCATGTTCTAAATATGTTTTTCCTTATCATTCAACCCTTGTTTCCCTGCTTTTTACACCAATAATCCTATATACCACCAACTTTCTGTTTACTTATTGTAAAATTAGGTCTAGTAATCAACAGTTTTTAATTAAATACAAAAACACTTTTTAAATGGCAAAGTAAGCAATTAAAGTCGCCGACAGCATCCAGGAAGTAAACGTAAATGGCTTTTTAATCATCCCCATGATATAACATCCAGGAAGTAAATGTAAATGGCTTCTATCAAATTTATGCTCATGATACCTCTGTGGTAAAACATATCAGCTATATGAATGGTCTAAAAACGAACCCTTTGTGCTGCTCAACACCTTGTCACAATTTTCATGTGCATAGGGGGAATTTTGTATTTTAGTTTCCAATTTGACAATAATTTAGTATTGCATCCAATAACAAAAATCATACATGTACTTCAAATTCTGTGTAATGGTACCTCAAAATACTAAAAATCTCCTTTTCAGTGTTACTTAATGAATTCAATTAGTAGTGGCCCGACAGCCATACACTAGTTATAAGCTATCTATTGTGTAGTTACTATTTAGCGCACTCAAATAGTAATAATTTGAACCCCAAATACTCCAATAATGTAGAAAAAGTGGCACGTTATTTCTACTTCCTCAATGCTGTCACGGACTTTAGAGCATTTTTCGGATAGATCTACTCTGAAGCCAATTATTTGGTACAGTGCTACCTTGGAATAGTGGAAATTTACACATGTATCACCTTGGAATACTGCAAAATAAGGGCTTTTCATAGGAAGCTAAGCTAATTGTCAGTGTTCACAGTGGTATGTGTTAAGCTAAGTGTTCAGATCACAGTGATATCCAATTTATAAATAACACTGTTGTGAACATGGACAGTTAGTTTAGCTTCGTATGAATAGCCTTATTCTAAGGTGATAACTTTCTTGTATAAATTCAAATTATTATACATACATTCACATACAAGTACACCATTAATAATATTTGATGATGGCTAACTTGTATGTAACTGCCAACCAGTATACCTTGGACTCTTGTCGAGCAATCACAGCAACAGGATTAAACACAATATCCAAATGCTAAGCCTTGAAGTCTTGTGACCATTTAGAGTGCCCATGTTCGCATCATACATGCACATCTCTTTTACTATAGGCTCACTTGACTTTTAGAATACATTACCTAACCAATCCTCCTACTGCTATTAGCATGACAAGCTTTTACAAGTACCAGTATTTTGAGATGCCAACAGTCAGGTGAGGCCAATCCTGCTAGATTTGTGGTTTTAATAGAAACAACACCACTGATAACAGATGCAGAGATCACAACAGGTGAGATACAATATATGTACATGTACTTGGTGGGATCTTCAAAACTCAATACTTTTTTGTAACTATAATAATTATTATCGTTTTATTCGTTTACATGTAGCAAACAATTCTATTCATGGAGAGGGACATCTCAATGTGCACAATACATCACCACAGCACAATGTACACGTACTATTCTTCTGTCTTAAGCAGGCTTGATATGCTGCCGAACTTCTTAGCAAGACCTAGAAATACGATACTAGTGCACTTGTATTATTATAACATGACTTACCTTCCACAGCCACCTTCCAGACTTCCCCACTGAGCATATCAACCATCAGTAGCTTTTGATCCGACAGTATGGCCAGCTTCATGTCTTCTTCAGTATGCCACAACTCCAAAGGTATGTCTTCAACATGCTTCCACTCCTGATCAGTGGAGAAAGCATAGATGGAAGTTTCCATTCTTCCCTATGATCTTTCAATGGCAAGGAGTACACCATCAGCCACACATATACACCTGTACATGTAGATGAACTGTAGTGAAGCATTAGGGATAGAGTTGGCGAATACCAAGAAACTGCTCACACCTAGAAAGCTCAGACAAAGGGTATAATGGTCACTCATTCCCAACACCCGAACCTTAACCGAAGATTCTCCTCTTTCTTCTCCTTTTTCTTGGGTAGCTCTGTCCAGCCTGGTGTCGATTGCCTGTGTTCAGTGGTCTAGTGAATGTGGACGAACAGTGGTAAGAACGAGAAGGTAACATACATGTGTATGAAGATAACATTGTCCTAATGTGTACATGTACAAGTATATCATGTATATGTGTGTGTCCACAGGTCAGTTTAACTACACCTGTACGTTCAACTATGCAATAAGACAGTATTGTACTTACCAGGTCACTGATCTTAGCATAATACACTGATACATGTTCATTAAATTGAATACTCAATGTTGCGAAGACTAGGTCTTCATGGACCACTGCTGATACATGGTCAAAATCAAAATGTGGCCAAGGAAGTTGTAGAAGTTGTGGTCCAGTGTGCCAGATCTTTGTCTTTCCATTAAATACCAAAATACCGTTGTACTTCTCATCCCCACTCCCTCCCATCACCAACAGATCCCATTCACCAACACTAACAACACATATGGGTGCACACCAAAATGGTATTTCTGACATGAGTGTCCACTTCTCTCCCTCCTGCACCATCACTTTGCTACTGAACATACCCCCAACAGCTACTAGTTTTCCTCCATACACTCCAAGTGTGGCTCCAACCTCAATTTTAGTTACTAAATCCCACTTGTGCTTCCGCTCATCCAATCTGTACAAATTTCCATCTATTCCTCCCAACATAACAGAACCTTCAACCACCACTATAGTACCACCACCACCATGAGGAAATCTTGATGACAGCCGATGACTTTCCATAGGGACTTCTGGGCAGTGTTCATACTGAAACATGTTGTATTCTATAGAAAAAGAAAGTACTATGGTTACCAGCATCAATAAAAGACCTAGGGCTTTATGTTTTCATCAACACATGTTCACATATGCACGGTCACTACGATAGAACCTCACAATACTATACATTATTGAAACAGGTGGTTTCATAAACCGTTTTATTCACTTTAGTTATGCTTATTAAAATGTTTCTATCAAACTGAATGCATTATAATTTAGTTTATAGTGGCACTGATCTGCCTCTTAGTGTAGCAGAGGTGCAGTCATACATGTGTACATGTTAAAGGATACCATGTTGCTAGAGGGATACATGTACACATAGCTGTGACACATTCAATGGCAGGCTGAAAATGAGCCATAATGATTGCTCAAGGTCAGATCATCCTGAAAGTTTCATGGTACATAGGTCTGCCCATAACTTTTTGAGGCAGTGTATATTCTAATTAGAAAGCAGTAGACCTTAAGGCAGATTGCACAAGTACACTCCCCAATGTGATATCTTTATGTGTGTGGTATTGCATTACTTGTCACACTGAAACAGAATTTGGTTTTATAAGTGTGAAACTAACACTATTAGATGTGTAGTCATTTCATTTAAAACACTTCTTGCGTAATCCATCCTACATAAATATGTACATGTACATTAGTAAAATGCTAGTTGTGAACTGACTACATATACATAAGTACACATTGAGAGGCAATTGTATATGGCCAAAGGCAGAAATCATTCAATACCAATGTGTACTGACTTGCCTCGACAAGAATGTGCCTGAGCAACCATAAACAGAAGTATTGCCACCCACCAGAGCTGAGAGAAGATTGTGAGAGAGAAATGAAATCCTAACAGAACAGAACTCTACATTGCCCTTGGTTCCTCCACAACCGAAGTTGCCTATTGTAGTACTCATGAAGTGAATGAAAATAGCTTCAACTCTAGATAAATTGTTAGCTAATATTGTGCATCATGTCCTATTTCCCAAAATGTGGCAGTCTACATATAAAACATGAGTTACTTCGTTGGAAATTTGGACTGAAAATAGTAAAGACTACAAAGCTATGACCATTTGAAGATCAGTGTCATAGAGATTACAGTCTTTATAATCCTTCTGCATCATACCATACACTTTCTATCAGCCTGTTTCTCCAGTTAGGATAAAGCTATAGAGAATAGAAATACACAACTAGTCAATATGCACTTAACCTTTGATCTCCAGGATCATGCCCTAGATCTAGATGAGGAACCAGATCTACGACCAACTTTGAAGGCTTATCGTGATCAATTTTCAGCCAATGAAGATTTCATTTTCAAGCATAATCATCTTACAGTAACACTGGATGTTAGCTGATTAGTTTAATAATTACAGCAAGTTGTCAACGCTTCTACCTACAGTTTTCTGTATTAATGTTGTCCAGTTTATTGGATGCCAAGCCCAACTTTAAATGGATTATACATGTGAGGTCTAGTTTGATTACAAAACCCTTACTAGTAATCACTGCTTGATACACTGGCACCATTCATGCTCATCTCTACTTATCATCCAGAGTAATGCTACTGATGATGTATCAAATTGTCTTCTATAACTGAGCATGATATATGGCAGAGCACACATGTAGATTTGCCTTATTTGTGAATGTTACTTTTTCAAGTAAACATTCTATAGAGGGGCTGGATCTATCATGAATAACATAAATGAGCTATTGGCCTTGGGAGAAACAATGTATAGCCAGACACCAGAAACGCATAATAGTTCTTGTGTAGCATAGATTTTATAAACATATAGACCTTTCTTACCCTTTAGTTATAATGTGTAAACTTACCCTTAACCCTAAAAGTAAACCTAAAAAGGCTCAGCAACTTCGCTTAAATCAATATTCACAAAATTCACGAACTTTATCTTTGAATTGGGGCCGCTTTTAATATCAACTTTCTAATGCCCATTCGAGAGACCGCTGGTCAACTTCCTAATGTCCGAAAATTGTCAACTTGCTACCGTCCATACGAGAGACCGCTGGTCAACTTGCTATAACGTCCGTATAGGTACGAGAGACCGCTGGTCAACTTGCTTAAAAGAGACCGCTGGTCAACTTGCTTACGAGAGACCGCTAGTCAACTTGCTTACGAGCAACCGCTGGTCAACCTGCTATACTGTCCAAATGAACATGAGAGACCGTTGGTCAACCTGTTACCTCCCGTGGTGGCTCTTGCGAGTTAAACCGACTGGTCCGCAACTAACTGTGATAAAAGAAGGTTAATTAATTGGACTCACCATTTAGCGTGGGTTCAATATGGGATAGACCTCCCCACTGCAGCTTAGCTTCCTCCATCAATCCACGAGGCGAAGGTAATCGCAAGCGCATGCACGTGCACTTGCCCGCCAAGGGGGGAGGAGGCTGCACTCATATAATATTAACCGCGATTAATTAATTTCATTAAACTTCCAATACTAAACAATATACACTATATGGACATGAATGGTACATATGTACAAATTTGGCTGTGTATGCAACCTATAATAATATATGGGACAGCTCACGAGATAATTGCCCCCTCGCATATATTAGGTACTTTACAAAAAAGTTTCAAACAAACATTCATGCATAACTAAATGCCTCAGTTTAAAGACCACATTGAATGATTTTCAAAACAGTTTTTATCTTTCTTGTAGCTTAATCCTAACCGGAGAAACGGGCCTTTAAGTACCGATAAAACAATGTATGGCGATTGATGCGAATATATTACAAAAACTGATTCCAGTAATGCCGATATCCAAACGGCCATAAGATTTTTGTCTTTCAACATTTCAATTCCAAATTTTATATGGAGAATGGCATATTGTAGGCCTACACAAAGAATGTGCAAATACTTTTCCTTATAAGTTATGTAGTGGGATTTCAACGTGCATTTATCGATGAATCATTTAAGAAACTAAATTTTTGACGTCCGTATGAATGTTTCTAATAAATAAAAAGGTAAAATTACCCCAAGTATTAAATGATCTGAACGACATTGGGGATTTGGGGAACGTTTTATATGTAAGATGTATTTTTAAAAATAAAAGCACATGAATAGTACACACTTAACACAAGCACAACTAAATCTTTGTGAATTACATCCCTAACAAACTACACCAATGTAATATATTTATCTTCTCCATCATCTTCAGTTTCTACCACTGTCCAATATGAAATAATTAACTTAGTACCTCGTTTACTGTTCTTTATAAACAGCACTTTTCCACTAAAGTTTTTGTTCATTCCAGGTGAGCTGTTCCACTCTTGCTCTATGTATTTACCTAATAACCATGAAGGGTTTTTAACAACTATTTGTGTCTGTTGAGATTAATTTTTCTTCTATTTTGCATTAATTCATTAGCAAGTATACCTTACCTTTTTTTCAGTTTTGCCTCTAGAAACTTTACCTTGCTTACTTCGCACTTCTTGAAGTCTATGATGTTGAATTTGTATTCTCAGTTCATCATTGGCTTTTCTGTGTTGCCATGCTCTTTAAATTTTTTCTTGAATTTCATCAGTTTTGCCCTGAAGCCAGGTTAGTGTTTGATTTATTGTACATTTCACCTTCCCATCAATGAAACCCATATATTAACATTAGGTGCATGCCGAAAATAGTAATCGACAAGACAAAGGGTTTGTTCAGATAGGATATTATGCACTGGAGTGGCTTGACTTCTTACTAGCATATCTTTTGATGGGTTATTGAGAGCCATGCAAATATGGCTCCATGCACAGTTGATGCTCAAGAACTTCATGCAAGAGTGCTTCTTACAGCCATGTAAGCCATAACTTCATGAAATTGAGATTCCTCATCACTTGATAATTGTGCTTGCAAACACAATAGAGTCTCATCCTCTTCACTTAGCTTCTCTCCAAAGACATTGGATGTTGCAGTTAGAAATTAAATTGGTTTCTGTATCAGGTCCTCAGGACATCTTAATCATGGGAACCATATTAAAAGGTTAGCATTACATTTACTATTAATGTAAAAGATCTTCATCCAAGGCCCAGTGATGAATTTTCAAATCAATCCTGGTACTCTTAGCTGAATTATTCGATTTATTCTGTAAATCATTAATTAAGCTGGACTTCAAACTGTTTTTGCAATAAAACATATTTTTCAGATAATACAATAATCTCTCTTTGAACTTAAAAAACTTCCAGCCAAATAAAACAAAACATTGAATTGATTTCCTACATATTGAATAACAGTCCCTGGCCCATTGTTATTGTCATATACTTTTAATGTACTTCTAACCTTATTTGATGGATGCACATTACATTTTAACTCTAAAAGTGTGTGCTGAAACAGTTCTTCTGCGATTGAATCATATTAAGCATTCACATGCACTACAGGCTGATCAAACGGTTTTTGTATGCATGGTTAACGCATCTCCCGCAATCCTATAACTTGGTCTGTGGCGAAAATAAAGTATTGCGCACAGTCCAAAAATTCTGAAAGTTGCATATAATAACGCTCATAGATCAATACAATGATGCAATGTGTTTATACATAGGACCCGAGTATATACCCTCAAAAAATGGTGTATTTATGTGACTCGAAGGTTGATTACACGATTTTACAAAGAAGTGTATTATAAATCCAACTAATATATCTCCTAACAAAGTACTGATTCCTTTCTATAAAAACCAAATTCTGTGTTAATACGATTAGCAATGACATAGCTGTGACACATTCAATGGCGAGCTGAAAATGCGCCATTGCGCATTGCCTGATCATATCGTCCTAAAAGTTTCATGGTAGTTAGAAATTGCTTGCTTGCAACGTTTTTTGACATTTTTGAGGAGGACCCGTCATTGGAAGGGTACAATAAACAACGTTGATTTTTTACTGAAATTAGAAAGCAGTACATCCTTAACCTTAATTCTCCAGGCAATGGTCCTATGCGTAGGACCAAAATTTAGACATTTCTCCTAAATTCAAATGAAATTATTTTGCATCCATATTTCTACTATTGTTTCATGTACCAATGTACTTATTTTAGCAATTGTTAGATTATTTTTATACCACACCCTTGGTCCATAATATCTAAAACAACGGATGCGGTTCTTAAAAATGCATTATGTAAAAAAATTCATAGTAGCAGAAAAAAGTATTACATGTGCCACTTTTTACATATGTTTTATGGAGGTTGATGTGTGTGCTACTGTACAAATTGTCAGCATAGAAAACTTTCATGAAACATTTGTGGTACAACCATAGATAGAAACATCATTTTTATGTCTCAATGCAATTTGCAAATGTAGTTTATATTGCAATAATTTCTCCTAAATTCAAATGAAACTATCCTGTACCCATATATCTACCATTGTTTTATGTGCCAATGTACTTGTTTTACCAATTGTTAGATTATTTTTATACCACACCCTTGGTCCGTATTATCTAAAACAACAGATGCGGTTCTTAAAAATGCATAATGGAAAAAAATTCATAGTTACAGAAAAATGTATGGCATGTGTTACTTTTTAAATATGTTATATGGAGGTTGATGTGTGTGCTACTGTATAAATTGTCAGCATAGAAATTTTCCATGAAACATTTGTGGTACAACCATAGAAAGAAACACATCTCAAAAAGAAATTTGCATATTTAGTAAATGTGTGTACTTCCCAGTCTTTACTACAGGACAACAAGTTTTAGCTACATTGGACAAGTGAATTTCAACTTGATGATGGGGCAACCCTCAATCGCAACTCTTTGACATCTCTTTATGTTGATATTGTAATAATATAATGTTACGTATGTTTGTATCGAAATGTTTTTTTATTTATCAACAATATTTTGAATACATACTTTACTTTCAAAACACCACTTGAAACCAATTACCACATGTACAGTCACACAATCATGTTTTCAATGTTGGTTTGTGCTAGGTTTTATGCAAACCCTAACATCTTTAGGTGAATTTTAAAACAGTCTCTTGTTGCTGGTTCACAACACCTCATTGTCTTTCACTCTTGATCAACCAACACAGTAATATGAGCACATTCTGCATTTACGCTGCTTTCGTCCTCTGGTACCAGAATACGCTGGTGAGTGCTTTACAAATTCAAGGCGGTGACGAACTTCATCCTATATGAATGGAAATTTGGTTCGCACATTAATTTAACACAGATGCATATACCATATACCTTAATTCATACCTTCCCATTAGTAACACTGGTGTCACAACTACGCAGTACCATTGCTTGTTCAAGATAGTGGTTGTGAATGAGTTGGTAGGCTACCCTTCCAATAAAACCTTTGAAATCAAGAATTGAGTCACCTGCATCTTCTCCTTCAAACTTATAAGCCAGATATGCATCGACAATACACATCCCTAGCAAAGTTGCGAAGATTCGATGCCACCAGGAATGTGTGTACCAATCACGTTCAAAAGCAAGAGAACCTTGGCGGTAGTGATCGTGTACATCAATGACACCAAAACAGCTGAAAAAGAGCTCGATCATAGCTGGTCGAGATATCTCTTTGTAGTATTCAGTAGTTTCATATACACCATCCTTCTCTACTCTCATATATCGTTTTCGTTTACAAGGATTGCCTGGATTGGTAGTACCTACATTTGAAATGATAGTCTTTACCTTTTTGTCCTTCCAAGCAAGGGCAAACATGCTGTTATCTTTAGGTGTTTTAGATTCCAGTAGACACCAGTTTCCCCGAGCTGGCACTCCACCCTCTTCACATCCATCCTCTCAGCGTTTAAAAAACTGTTTTGGGTACTCTTTGTGAGCTGTTTTCACCATACCCTGGAAGTAAAGACCCCTATCTTCCAGGGCAATAAGTGTTTTTACTGAAGAGAAATCAGAATCAGCATGGACTATTCGCCTACTACCAAACAAGGATGAGGACAAGCGAAGAACAACAACAGTACCTTCACCATACTCAGCTGAATACAGCTTTTGTCTATTCGCATCTTTTCCTTCCATGATTTCCAACTTCAACAGGATTCCAGTTGAGCAACATGCAAGTGCCTTCAATTCTGCTCCTACTCCTTCAGGCTTTCGTGCTATCTTTGTCTTATGTGGCATGCCATAAGCATTGAAGGTTGCCTCACAGCCAGTCCAAGAGCTCATGCATTCGTCAACAACAACATGCTGTCCTGGAATCACAAATCTTTCTCTAGCTGCATAGAATTCCTCCAAAAATTGCCTGATTGGTTTCCAAGGATCCTAGAAAGGAATGCAGAAAACAGTAACAATATGCAAATTTTTAATCACTTGTGAACCTACTTCTTCAACCCTAATAGCATGTTGTGGATCTTCCAAAGAAAGGCACTGAGTAATGTTCTCAAATCGATAACTGGACATCCCAAAGCGTTCACCAAAGCTTCCACCACTGTATATTGTGCCAGGCTGTAAACCTTCATCCCAATACACAGGGATGGCTCCCCTTTTAGGCTCACATGCCATCGCAAGTCGCAACCCAAGGTACTTAAAAAATTCACCTTTGGTAAGTGGAATATAGCTATGTGTGAGCATGTTCACGTTTGTGTATTCCAAAGTTTTCCCAATTCCTCGAACAGGATAAAATTGATAAAAATAATCCACTTCTTTCTTTGTTCCTATTCCCCTTTGAGCTTCTGGCCATCTAAATCTAGCACTGTGGACATTGTGTTTTGATCCAGGGTCAATTAACAACTCTTTTCTTGGTGTCCATTGGCGCCCATGAGGTGACAGGGTAGGCCTGTTACCTTCAGTGACGGCCGTATCATCACTATAAAAGTGCAAAACATAACGAATAACATCTGGGGGCGGGTGCTCAATTAGCGCACGGTACCAACCTCGGAACTTCTTCTACCTGCTCTGCACAGGAGTACAAATCTTTTGCTGTGGCCTCTGCCAGATACCTGCTCAACCAGTCCAAGCTTTCCAAGTATTTTTTTATTTCTCCCTACAATTGCAGTTCCAACTGTAATCGGCTTCGCCATTTTTAACTAAACCGCAGAGAAAGTCAATTTCATCAAATACCACGTGATGGACTGCATGATAGATGCTATGATAGCAGTAGAAAAAATTATATTACAGTTCTATAACCATATTGCACTATATTTTGAAGTATATTTATGCCGTTAAAAGCTGTTTCCAAAACCTATAATACAGAATCTAGTCACGTCCTACGCGTAGGACGCTAATCCTACGCGTAGGACGACGGGAGATTAAAGGTTAACTTAGATATTGGGTACGATTTTATATACAATACTGCGTGAAAGAGCGCTCAAAGCTTCATGATCCAGGTTTTATCGTCTTTAAACTATCGAGAACTAGCTATAGATTTTCAAAAATACTTACCTCTCTTAACCTCCGTAAAAACCAGTCACAATTTTTACTGCAGATCAGTGGCGAGGTGGCCGGGGGGGCAGGGGGGGGGGGCAATTGCCCCCCCAGCGGGCCTTAAAAAGGGGGCGCCTAAATGACGATGGGGCGCACCAGCCGCCAAGCAAATTACACGAAATGTGTTTAATTAAGATGATTATTTATGTAGTATAGAGTCATAATGCGGGGGACGAGTTCATCAATAGCGAACGTCGGCGATCGATCGGAGAAAAGAAGGCGGGATTTCACCCCACGTAATAACATGCATATTTATAGCATTTGTTACGTAATAGTACGGTTACGTAGGTTACATTGCTCTATAGTTGTAAATAGTTACGGCCAAAATTTCGGCTTGACTGATGTCATGAGATCTAGAATCGGCTACGTGTTAATTGATACCAGTTTTTGTTATTGTTATCGTGCTGCTCGAACAGAGGGCACTATTTATTGGTGTTGATTGCCTTAGTTTCCAATACAATCTGTGGAAAATTAAAATGCGCACCACAAAAATTTTCGCGCGCTTCGCGCGCGCCCCTCTCTATCGTCAGTTATTCGTGTGGAACGGTGAAACCCACCCCCTCCTCGCCGAAATTATGCATCCGCCCCTGTAACGAGATAAGAAATTCTGACAGAAAGGCAGCATGTGTGTTAGTGTGTGTGTGTGCGTGGGGGAGGGGGGGGGCGGCAGTCTGTGTATTTGCCCCCCCAGTGACAGACAAGCCACCTCGCCACTGCTGCAGATATTTGGATATGCGGAAGTACGTTACGTGAAATAATGTGAAAGTACCTACATATATGGGATAGTATCCGCTAAAAGGACCTTTAATATAAAATGTTCTAAAACTCCGTTGCTTTGAATCACTATAACTTTCGAACAGTTAATGCTATCGACTTCCTATTTTCAACATTTTGTACTTAACCGGCATTTTGCGGTCTTGCACTTGCTCCGGTCGGTGCAAGTATATTGCAACGTTCGATACCCCACCGGGTTCAAACCTGCAGACATAACTTTCTGTAGAAATGATCAGATCGCTTCAAATTCAGTTTGTAGGTAGAGAGGTCCTATACCTATCCATTTGTTCTGTTCGTTAATTTTTATGCCATCCGCTATACGGAGATACAGTTGAACAAACTACGTGCACGATTTCCCGCTTGATTCGCGCCAATGTTATAATCCACGCCTCCCCATACATAGAGCGGCCCAAATCATTGGCGCGAATCGAGCGCGAAAATGTGCACGTAGTTTGTTCAACCATAGATATTCAAGTTGAAAACATTCTACTTTAACATCTATGGTTCAACTGTGTTTGCGTAACGGATGACGTAAAAAAATTAAATTAACGAAAAGAAAAAATTGATAGGTATAGGACCTCTCTACCTACAAACCGAATTTGAAGCGATTTGATTATTCCTACAGAAAGTTACGTCGGGTTTGAACCCGGTGACGTTGCTACACTGGCCCATGCAGAGCAAGTGCAAGACCCCAAAGTGTATTTAATTTACTATTATAGAGAAATGGTGTAGTACAAAGTGTTGAAGATAAGAAGTCGATAGCCTTAACTGTTCGAAATTCACGGCTATTTCATTGCATTGAAAAGTTGGACATTAGGTCTCGTCCCCAACCCCTGCTTGGAGACAGGCGTACATGTAGACTGATGTAGTTACCGCATGCATGGCAATGGAATGTGGCTTATCCTTCTTTATCCGTACAACGTAAGCTTATCAGTCAGGCGTCCTTCGAGGGTATAAGTTTCATCTTTGTTGTATTTACATTCGCGAAAAGAGAGGGCCGAGACTAAATATGCACTTTATTTTAAGTTGTTCGTGTCAATAGGCTTTTTTTTTGAGAAATCCGCCCAGCAAAATGAAAAAAACTCTTTTAGAAACGTGTACTCAAGAGACGGCTGTATTTGGTTCCGTTTAGGGTGTAACGGAGTTTATTTTCTGTGCGTCGTGCCAACGCTTTGAAAAGGGCAGATTTTTTACGTAGCGAAGTGGTCCTCTCATATCGTATATGTGCGAAACACATATAGGCCCTACTAGTTAGTCTCGCGGGCCATGACGTAATAAATTAGAAATTACGTCTGGAGACTGTAGGCAACATTCCGAGTGCTAGCGCCAGAATCCTGGCGGTACCAATCAGATTGCAGCGGTCACATGACCGTCGATGAATACATGCTGTGGTATTTACCACCTTGTGATGAGTATATATATTGACGTAGATATTCTAAGTAGCTGGGTTAATTACAGTGAATCGTGTATTGCGTCCAAATCAGAGAGCAGCTGTGCGAAGTTTTTAGAAGGGCAGAGACGTGTTTGTGTGTCTTCCAACTGGAAGTGGGAAGTCACTGTGCTATTGCCTGCTTCCCCGCTACGCGTTTGGCATCCTCAGACACGGAGACATGCTTTCAAGATAGCGTTTCTTGCTTGCACTATTTGATGGCGAATCAGTTCTTTATGTTTTAGGAGTTGTGAACTGAGGTCTACTGCTTCTTAAGCAATTAAGGCCGGCATACACGGCACGCAGGGGGGAGAAAAACCTTTGCAGCATCAGTGCCAAGAGACTGAGTATTATGGACCAGCCCCGGATCCAGGAATTTGCTATGGGGGGGGGCGGTTTTACCAGAGGGGCGGCAATATGAGCAAGGGGGGGGGGGGGGGGGGGTGCAGTCCGCTTATGCCTATATACGAAAACTGGGGGGGGGGGGGTGCAGTCCGCTTACGGCTATATACGAAAACTGGGGGGGGGGGGGGGGGAAGGGGGGGGTGCAGTCCGCTTACGGCTTATTACGAAAACTGGGGGTGGGGGGTGCAGTCCGCTTACGCCTATATACGAAAACTGGGTGGGTGGTGCAGTCCGCTTACAGCTATATAACGGCATTCCGCAAGATAAACGATCACACATCGATTTTAAGTATGACGCAACACGTAATCTGATCTTTGTCAAGCGCGTGCGCGTTACTCGGGAGGGGGCGGCAATTGCTGCCAGGGGGCGGCATTTCATACGCCATGGGGGGGGGGGGGGGGGGGG